>QQSS02187854.1:0-13462 GCA_003687565.2 Craspedacusta sowerbii | reverse complement strand
TATCATACTTTGCGGGTTAGTATTAGATATTTCTATGAAAGTCGTCTCAAATGCACTCTCCATTTGAAAGCAAAGATCGTGCCTAATTTTTGTTGCATTCATGACTGACTTGTGGATATAAAGGCCTGTGCCTCCAGCTAGAGTGAGAGTTTTTGTGTCGACAAAGTAGTATTCATCCAGTTCTATGTTTGATGCGCTTTCATTTTCTAGAGTAAGGCGTGTTTCAGAGATTCCAATTACTTTAAACTTATATTTCAAAATATTCAGAAGAGTATTCAGCTCTTCGTGATGCTTTGACAGTGAGGCTATGTTAATGTGAAAGCATCGAAACGAAGAATTAGAATTAAAATTTTGGTCCGAATACCTTTCTGCTTTTCGCCATTTTCAAGTTAATTCCAGCGAAACCTTCCCTTGTCCACCTCTGACTAATTAAGAGCTCATTACAAGCGTCCGCTCGCGGCGCTGATAAGAACCGAATGTGAACATTTCGAACAGCGGAGAAGGACAAAGCAACTTTGTCTTTGGATCTTGGGAGAAATTGGTAGCCTTCCAAGTGCCTAATGGCGCCCCGACGCCTAATTGCATAAATTCTTATAATCATATCTTTGTGTACGTTTTATTCAGCAACGAGTCCAGATAGCATTGTCCATAGCGAGAAATTCATTGCATAGATATTATCCAATAAAGAGACTTTCTCTAGAATGCCGGCTGTACGTTTTCAGAAGTGACATAATCTCTAGAAGGCCGCCTGTACGTTTTCAGAGGTGACTTAGGGTCTTTGATGGTGCATTACGTCAATCATATCTTCTTTTTTTTTAGCAAAACTCAGATTACGAAATACTAAAAAAAGTATAATTTTCTAGTGCGCGTCAAGGCTGATCGTCGTTAGGTACAAATAGTCAAGAGAGACGAAAGTCTATGGCAATTATTGAAGGGGAGGCAAAGTTCGATGTTACATAGATAGGAAATAGCACTGATTGCGTTGGCATCTGACTTTTTCAGTATGGGGAGAACAATTTGCTATAAAAAAACAGCGAAATGGATCGATAATTTTCACGATACTTTTCATCTTTCCTTTTGTGCGTGTAGTCAATCAACTCTCTTGAAAGTGAGTGTAATGAAAACCCAGCATTGGTAATTCCTTAACTGGATGGCATCGGTGTTTGTCCTTCCCATGAAGTGCGTCGTTTCTATTGAGTCTTTACAATTCAAGTTAATAAGCAAATCACTTTATGGCATAATTACCTTGAGCACTAGAGGATGTAACACAATGACCGAGACATTTCAGTGACTTTTCAATTTTAGTAAATCGCATTTCATACATCTTTCTAGCAAAAACTGGATCATATATTTTAATCTTTTAATCGCACATCTAACTCTTTTTAACAAGAGCTTTAACAATGTTTAATGGGTTCAATTTTACCCAACATTAAAAACGATGATTAGGTCGTAACCTGCTGAAGCATGCATGTTAAACGCAACGCGAAATTTTGGAAATTAAGATGCACATAACTGAAGCCTGCTGAATCGATTCCCCTGGATCCCTATCTCTAACCTAATCTTTGAATTGCATTGGAAGGTGCACATTTTTCAGGCTTCCGTTTAATCCATAAGATGATAGATGGCGTTCTGAGCCGCTTTGTTTATGTTGATGCCCGATGTATAGCTAAATTAAGGGATAATGGTTGCAACTTTCTTTCTTTTGGAGTACTGCTTGAGCGCATACCAAAAAATGGTTTGCTAAGTCCTGCATCTATTTACGCATGGTTGCGCTTCTCCTTATTCATGTTTAAAGCGCCTTTACTCATTGCCTCCAGTTTTGCATTTCAGGGCGTTTTTGAGTCGGTGCGTAAATTGGGCTCCCGAGAGTCTATGCTATCCCACGAAGAACTGAAGTTATTTGATTTTGTGTCTGTTGTTGGTGGTAAAGACTCCAATGTTCAGTCCATCGATCACAAGTTACAGTAAATAAAGCCTGTGCTCGGTTGTTGATTGCGGCTGTCATGGGGCTAAAAGGCTTGATAAACTCTCACCAAAGTAGACTCTGAGGACTGGTGCCCTATCTGACGTGGCAAAGTTCCCTGTTAACAGGAGACACTGCCTGTGAAGATCGTCACAGTTGACGACCATCATCGGTACACCGTGCACTTTGGCTTGCTCCGCACCTGCGCAGACTGCATGTAGCCTCGTTAGATTTGACCTCTGTTATCACAGGCCGTGCAATGCTAGTCATGCTGTTGCACAATGATGTTGTGCAAGCGTGTGTACGCCTACAAGTTGTGTGATGTCCTGCATATAACTATATCCTGTTGCGTTACTCCTTGTTTTGGTAACACATGGAGATACTTAGGGCACCCATCTTGTAACGTTAATTACTCAGTTACTCAGTTATTTGGTTATGCAACGGTAATAGTTTGCAAACGTGTGATATTTCAACAACGCTCAAGATCTTCCGAGGCGTAGAGAGAGGATAGCGTTGAGACTTTTACGTTTTATATTTTTATAGACAAGCTAGAAATCTTTAAGTTTTCCTATCTTATGAGATGTGTCTGTGAATTTCTTCGAATTCTGTGTAATTGAGTCAACAATTGTCGTAGTTTTATAATAGTTTTACGGTGGTGGTGTGTCAAATGAGAATTGGTGAAGGAATTAGTCGCAATACGTTGGCTTTTCCTTTATGCGTCCAATATCAGCCACACCGTTACAAACCTCTCTCAAAACTACGCGCTGGGAAACGACGGAACGTACTGGTGTATTTGTCATGGATCGCTCCATGATTGAACACGAAGATCCGCATTGCTCAACAAGCAGCATGACTCGTGCCTACTATAATTGTAAATATTGCACAATATTTAAGCGGAGCCTAACACCTTTATAAGCTGTCAGGAAACTACCTGACAAGTACGTAGTTGATGTTCGTATCATTTATGCATAATTACAATTTGGAGTAGGTATGGCATGGTAAAGTTGTATATAAGGCGGAAAATGTAAGGGAGAGTGTAGAACGGTGAGATTAGAGGCTGAGTGTAGAAGTAGCGTTGAGAAACAAATAGTCTAACAGTGATTCCAGTTTTCTTTCTAGTGTCCTCGAACCGAAGAAACTCTACATTTTTGGTGCCGAGACCAGAGAAAATTTCTTGCCTTCTAATTAGTTCCTGGATAAACCAGCTCAATTCCGAGATGGCAAGCGCATACGAAGGACAGAGAGAGAAATGGAATCTACTAGCTCGGGAAACCAGCGATCTTATTGCTGAAGCAGAAGCAATACTGGTTTCCTCCAACACTACCACAAATACCAACGAAATCATCAGCAAACTCGAGGGAAACCTCAAAGCGTCGGATGACCTCGAAGACAGCATTTTCGTAATGCTGGACGATGATGAAGAAGAAGAGGATCGCTTTCTTTCCGAATCATTTCCTTTCGCACAAATGGTACGCGAAACTCTCCGTGAACTCATGCAGCAAAAACAACGATCAGAGATACGTATGCGTTTGTTTATTTACAGAAATGCAGTAACTATTACACCGGCAACTACAATACAGACAGACGATGCTGATGCTAGAAACGCCACTCTCACCACGCACAACGCCGCGACCACAATGACAGCCGCATGCTTCGAAGTTGTCGGAAATGTAGTTAGCAACCGTAGGTTCACTGTTGATGAAGACCGAGACTAAGCCACTGTAGGATTAGTCTTATTCGTAGGCGAGTTGAAGGCAACGAAACACCACCTCTTCACTATTGAATTTGTTCCCCGTTTACTTAAGATTTCCCGTATTTATACTAAATTTACAATATCCCACGCCGATTACTAATAACAATTGGTAGTGATTACAAGTCTATTGAGATGTCCACTGAAACTGCCCACACCGAAAGTGTGAGTCACAAGATAGCAAGATTATCGTTCGACACTAGGCAAGGCAGTTTCTACTTTCCATGAACGACGCGGAAGTGTCCATGACCTTTCCCGACAAGTCTCCGTTGACGAAAGCACACAAATTGACGAAGTAGATACGGTAGTCGGGGAACTCCAAAGCAAGGGATGTCGCGAAGAAGTCCAGAACACCGAATCGACTGCTCACAACGAGTCTCACCAAGATACGATAGTCGGGGATCTCCAAAGCACGGCTTATCGCCAAGATATGCAGAACACCGAACTGACCGCTCAAAACGCGTCTCCAAACGGCGAACAACTTCCAAAGACAACACTTTTGCTAAGCCCATCACAAGCCAGCGAATTTACCGAACGCACACCTTCCTCACAACCAGTTCCTGCAATTTCCTCTCCGCAGCAACGCGATGTATCTGCCAAAAGTTCAATATCCCTGCAAACAGCTTACACGATTGCCTTACTACAGCAGCAACAAATTTGCCAAGTCATGCGTGCAGCCTCAGGGACACGACCAGGGACAGGTACAATAGAGACAATGGACAATATCATTGAGGCTAATCCATTTTTGTATGTAGACTCGTTCTACACAGCAGAATGTACGCGGTTGCTGGTAAGGCTTTGTATACACCATCCACAATCTGCAGTTGCGGAGGATGTCGTCGACGAGAGGCAATAGATGCGAGATATTCAGCGTCGCTACTACTATAAGGAAACCCAGATAAAGCGATTCGCACAATTGCCCTGCCGACCACCGCCTGACTTGAGACTCCGTTAAGAATCACCGCGCCGCCAGCAAAAAAACTCAGCACGCTCCTCGCAAACCTCGAACAATAGCTCCAATAAACAGTTATAGTAGCAGCACCCGAAGGACTTCTATGATTAGCGTTTCCAGCTTGAACAATGTGTGACTTTACATTTCGGTGTGCGAAGTGTCATGGATCGCTCCATGATTGAACACGAAGATCCGCATTGCTCAACAAGCAGCATGACTCGTGCCTACTATAATTGTAAATATTGCACAATATTTAAGCGGAGCCTAACACCTTTATAAGCTGTCAGGAAACTACCTGACAAGTACGTAGTTGATGTTCGTATCATTTATGCATAATTACAATTTGGAGTAGGTATGGCATGGTAAAGTTGTATGTAAGGCGGAAAATGTAAGGGAGAGTGTGGAACGGTGAGAGTAGAGGCTGAGTGTAGAAGTAGCGTTGAAACATATTAGTCTAACAGTTATTCCAGTTTTCTTTCTAGTGTCCTCGAACCGAAGAAACTCTACAGTATTTAGAAAACTGGCATTTCCTGAAATTGTGAAGATCTTTCATATTTCATATAGCTTGTGGCGAACGTGCTACAGAACTTAGGGACATCTAGGTTTATGAAGCAATTTTCGAGGCGCTCACGAACCATTTTCGGTGGACGCTTCCATCACACAAGCTGGCCGTTCGCCCAACATCCCGCAATCACGGGCACGCATGGCTAATTATAAGGATCCAGATAGTAGCGCAGTTATCTGAATGGTGTTCGTTTACCGTATGAATCTGTCAGACAGGGCTCTAAACTTCATTGCCGTTAAAGCATGAAAATTGGGGATGGAGAAGGATATCCCACTATGATCAGCTGTAATGCAACAATGCGGTTGTTAGTGCATAGCATAATCTGCCCGCGCACGCGGTTCCGACTGTGCAACCCTATCATGTTGAGCGAGGATGGCGACCTGGCTTAGACGTTAATTAACTCCCATCAATTTGCTCCCGAACAGCCGTCAGCTGCTGACGGTGGTCAAATAATCTGTTGAGCAAAAGATGTCCGAAATCCTGCCTTCAGCTTGCTTTTCTTAACTTTTGAATTTGATTGCATATTTATGAGCAAGACCACTGATTTCCATTTGACTTAGATCTTTGCATATGCTGTGTAGATCATACAATGCATTGAAACTTTCCTTTGTGACGTCAGCTTGAAGTATCGAATTGCCTTTATTGGATTAGGGTATTATATCACAAGATAAGGTTATCTCCATATCATTGTGTTATACTTTAGTAGAATCATGCTATATCATATTATTATATATTTATAACGAAGTATATAGTAAATAAGAAGAAATTTATTAATTTATGTTATCCTATTATCTATTATGTATTATATTATATTTTATTATACTACGTATGCTATATGTGCGTACAATATTTGATATGAAGATTGACTATATTCAGAGGGCCATGCTGCACCTAAAATTTAATCTTTTTCATGGAGACCAGCAATTTTCTATCCTGCAATGGCATGTACTAGGCACTTATAATATATTCAACCTTAGTAGTAGCCCTCTGATTTGCTTGAATTCTCGTGTATGTGCATCAGCATGGACATGTATGGTCTGGTTTTCCATCCCTTAACAATTCGTGGATGTTGAACCTTTGCTCTTTCTCTTTGTGAAATTTCAAGAATTGATTTTTAGGGCATAACCTTGCTGTGCTTTTGAGCTGGTCGTAACTTTGAGATGAACGGTGGAAATGGATACCGCTAAGGCCACCGAAGCAGATAATCTTCTTCAAAAAAATCAGCAGGTTTCTATTGAATTGAAAAAGGTGCCAGAAAACTTTTTGGACAGCTTGGATTTGCTTTGGAAGGATGTCCTTGCTCTCATCGACGACAGTACACCCGCTTCCTTTAATGCTAAGGAAGCTACATGGCAAATACGCAATGCTATGCATAAAATTGTGAACTTACTAATTGAATGCAGCTCTATGGATGAGTGTAGTGATGTTTGTCGGATATTCTGTTCAAAGACAGATGTGTTCATGAAGATCTATGGCTGGACTGGGAGGCATAGAGATTGCTTAAGGCAAATGTCGTGTGAACAACTAGCATATTTTGTAAATCTGGTTTCAATGTCTGGACCTACCTTACTGACTTGCAGTGAAATGATTACACCCATGCTCCTACTTCTGTTGTCATTAAAGCCGTCAGATAAAAGAAAGGTGCCACCAGACATAGAGGAGCTATTTGTAAAGGTTTTATACGTGATTTGTCAGCGAATTTCTATTAGCAGCTTTTTAAATATTCTCTCTGAAGATATTGTTACAGAAGAAGGATTTATTATACCGAAGTTTACCTTTTTTGAACTGCTTATTATGTATACTCATCAGACTGGGCAAGTTGGTGAAATGGCACGTGAGGGAATTGTGGAGTGCATGAAAATATCGAGAAGACAAACAGCTTTCTTGAGATATCTATCAGACGAGTCTGCAGGGTGTGTTGTAAGTAAGACGTAACAATCTTGCCATTTGTATATATTATTTTGTGTGTTTTGTGTGCATATCTGTATTAATTTTTATCATGTTTATCACTGGTCTGCCTGAATTGATTGCTTTTACTATGGCAATGCTGCTATCTTTAGCATTTTAGCATGGTTTGCATGAATGGTAAAATTGTTAAGGAGTAAACATATATACGATTTTTTGTCAGTGAATAGTCAAAGATAAAGCGCTACAAATTGGGATGGGAACCAGCACAGCATGAGTTTAAAATGGTAGACTTGTTCATGAGTGGAGTGCCGTGGACCATATGCTTCTCTAGATCTTCCTGGTTTTCCCTATCCTTCTTTGAATAGCCTTTTTTATATTAGTTGATCTGCTGCAAAACTAACCTTTTCTTTTCAGACAAAAACCTTGTGCTAACTTAATGCCATGCTTGTTTTGCTCAAACTACATGCAAGTATTATTTGAGATGGTTGTGACGACGTCGACCAGGGCTATAACATAAATATCTCAGTCGCCCAATTTCAGACAAGCAAATGAATCATTCTTCACTTGGGCTTCGCAAGTATGCAGCCTTTTGAGCTCTTCTAGAGATGAGATAGTGAATTACGTTCATCGTAGCGATACGTGAATGGTCCAAAAGCCCGTTCTTAGCACTCAACTTGGCAAGTTTTTGACAATTTAATCCTGGGCTTTGCTATTTTAAAAGATTTCCTCGCTCGGGTGGCTTTACTGGCGCCAAAACCTGATATATTCGCAATGAAATTCAGTTTCTTTCTGTCGTAATATAGATTTCAAGGGAAGTATGAAGGTTCCATTTTGTTATATTATGTTATAGTTCAGCACATATTATATTATATATGTTATATATTATATTATATTGCATTATTATATTATATTATCTTATATTGTATTTACTATATCATGTGATATATTATTTTATATTGCATATTATATATGATATGTTATATATATGAAGTATTATTTTTAATAATAATCTGATCTGCGTATTCCTTTATCCCGATCTCCCTGGCTGGGTTCATTATGGCGCTCTATGTCTTCGAGGTGGCAATTATATGATAAGAATTTTAAGCGTGTTTTTTCGTCGACCGTTTGATGGGGGAATTCAAATGCTAGTTTATTTTACTGTTCATTATTCACAATAGCGTTACTAAATTCCTACTCAGAGTATATCAGCTCTTATGACTCCTTTCACTAGATGTTGAGAGTGTTCATAGCGCTAGCTACTTCGCTATCGTGTTCTCCTCAAATTTTGCTTACGGTTACTGAGCTTAAGCGATCCTTTGGCTTGCTGCTCTGTATCAGAAAAAAAGTTGCCCGAATCGAAGTAGCCGAGATGGAGTTCTTAGTACCTCGTAGTAAGCTATATAAATTCTTAGTAAGTCATTGTCACCTTGAGTACGAGTCCTGTCTCCATGAGCACAAGTCCTTGTCACCTTGCGGGCAAGAGATGCAAGAACATATGCAGTAGGTATCAAACACGGGACGATAGAATTATAAGTAGATACGATTATTGATAAACTAGGACATAGGGCCGAGTGGAATGTTCTAAAGAACAGCCTGACTTTCAGCCTTAACTGCTCCGAGCTACTGAAAGCTGACTAAGCACTGATCGAAAACTGAACTAGACGATGCATATCAGCGAGTTGTTCCCGTGCTTCGCGTTTACTGCACGTTTACCGTTCCTAGTGGGGCTTTTTTGCTCTAAAATGCGTCCACTGCTCAAGGCAATGGGTACTTTTTTCCTGCTCTGTATCTTAAATTAGTTTTTTTTTTCTTTTTTTTTTTTGTTGGTCTTAAAGAGTACCTTATTTTTACTTTATTAGTACATGTGTATCTGTATGGGATTCGTTAGACAACTGGAAGTTGTTGCAAGAAAAGATTGCCGCAGGAGTGGCCCATTGCGGGTTTTAGACTGAAAGCAGGCCCCCCCCCCCGCCCTCTGCACGAACAAGTTTTCTACATTTGTAGTAGTAATTCGCCAAGTTGAGTCAGAAAGGTTTTCTTACAAGCCTTGGTGCTTGTCACGTTAGACTTGCCTTATTCTAGGCTTTGCGCTTTAAATTCCAAGAATATCGGGATTTTAGCGTTATACAAGAGTTATCTATGTCCTTGTTTTGATATGTTTGTATGTGCTTACGTTGGTATGCATGAGTGTATATATGCGTGATTGTTTTCATTCAGGTTATTGCTGGTGGTTTAAGTGCTCGTTACTCCTCCCTCCCAACGACCTTTGAAATTCATGCCGATGATTGGCACCAGATCGGCGAGACCGATATCCAAAACATGACCGAACTGCGTGCCTTTCTGAAGGCGCTTGATTTTTGTTGTGACGTCATGGAGGTGAGTGTTTTCCGTTTGCCGTTTTGTGAATGCTGTTGCGTTTGCTGTCGATGCAGACGTGCTGCCGTGGGGTTTCCGTTTCGTTCTGCCGACTGGTGAAAGGTTTGGGAATTAATGTTTAGTGGTCTTGTGTGTTTATGTATATGTTGTTTATGGTCCCCACAGCCACAGGTTAGCGACTGTTGATTAGCGACGGTTGCTTGTGCATAGTGAGCTATGCTGATCTACGTGTGTTAGTACTAGTATCCCTGAGTTATTGTATCTAAATAGCGAGCTTAATTCGTCGTAGCTGCTGTTGATCAAGTCCGTCATGTGTGTTGTGTGCTGGTGACTTAGGTGCTTGGTATTCGTTTCTTCCAAGACCGATATCCAGAACATGAATGACGCTTGATTTAAGCGTCGCCCTTCTGCCGCTTCGAACTCAATAGTTTAATTTGACGTGGCAGCAGTGCGACGTTTGAATCAGTTCAGTGCGACAGCTTAATTACGTGCGGCAATTATTTCGAGCTTCCCAGATCTTGCCGATCTATCCGACCGTAGTGCGAACATTAAAATTTACATTTGAAACTGTGTCGCGCCTTAGTCCAATGTAATGGAATTACATTCGACGCGGCAGAAGTGCGACGTTTGAACCAACCATTAGATGCTTGTCTTATTTTAAAGGCGCTTGATTTTTTGTTGTGGTGTCATGAATTTGGATCTCACTTTGTAGGGGCTGTGGGTTTTTTCCTTGGAATCTGTTGCGTGTGTTTTTGTGTTTTTTGTGTGTGTGTCTAAGTATATATGTATTATATATATAGTATATATAGATATGTATATGTATATGTATATATACATATATGTGTGTATATATGTATGTATAGTAGGTGCGTGTGTATGTATGCTTGTGTGCGTGGGTATGTGTGTTTTGTATGTACCGCAAACAGTGTAGTTTGCTTGTTTATTTACCCTGTTAGGCTGTCGATAAGAAGCTTCAGCGTCATCTCGCGGTTCTAATCCACGATGGGTTTTTGATGTCTGTGCTCGCTCCGGCTTTAAATCAGGTTGGCTCTGCTCTTTAGTATTTTATGACATCTGAAAGCTTTTCAATGTTGATTATGCCCAAAGTTGAGTGGTACAAAATATTTATTGTAAATTTTTGAGCTAGCCAGGTTGGCGTAACTGTCTTGGTTGTTGTTTATTTGGAACACCCCACCCCACCCCACCCCGTTCATTTATTATTTCTATTTGGATTTCTTGTTGAGTTTCAAAGCAGATTTTTTTGAGGAAAGGCGTCCTCAGTTGGTAGTCGTTCAGAATTTCCCAGAAGGTTGTTGCCAAGTTGCATCTTCGTGACAATCATTCCGTTAGCCGCGTTTCTTAGCAACTGGTCGAAGTTACCGAATAATCAGAATAGGAGTCATGGAATTCGAAATAGGATTCATTGGGTTATGTATATGTAGGATGCTACTCTTACTAGTTTTTTTTTTCTTTTTTCGACCGGGTTTAGCAATTTAAAGTTCGTGATCGTAGCAGTTTGCCATGCCTATTGGTGCTGATTAGTAGAAGATTGCAAAGTTTTTGCGCGTCTAGGGATAGCACTGCGCATTTGCTGTCCAAGGTTAAGTCCATGCGGCGATTTAGGCTAGTGGTTTCCTCGCTCTGTATTTTTCGGCGACTAGTGATTGCGCGCAGCGGTCGCTTGGTATAATACTCATCAAATACTCACCGAACTTGTCCTTCAATGGTGCTAAGTAATTTCCCTGCTGTGAACGCTGATACGCTGATCTTCCGTACTGATTCTGTCTGGCGGCATGAATGACACCAAAAGCGAGAGTTCGCGCTTACAACAGCAGTGTATGATGCTTCAGATGCTAGACGTTTTGTGGGATTTATTTGAATAAGACTGCACTAGTATTGGTTGGTTGGTTGAAAAGAGCCAGGACTTTCCCCGAATGCGCAGTCCATCGATCGTCCGTGACAGCGAATGGGGCCAGTCGTCTGATGTTGGAATAGCCTCTCAAGGAACTAAAAAGTTCGTTACATGCCATCAAAGAGAGGCTCGGACGACAGGTCGATGCTCTAACGATTGTGAATCTGTCATCGCACTGTTAACCAGTAGACGCTCTTCTGGAAGACCTTTTCAGCGGGTGACGAAGTCGTACTGTGCTGGTTAGGTTTTCTTAGGAGATTCGCCAAACAAAGGTGGGCAGAAAAACTTGTCACCTACCCTGCGTGCCCAGCGACCGCCGCGTGGAACCGGTCCTAGTTGGTCGGCAGCACTAGTGTAAATATCGGTCGCTCAATCGGTCGGCCACGCGGTTTCAATTTTTTGCTCATCATCTAGCTTCTTTGTCTTCCGTAGACAACCGGGATGATAATCGTCCTACCAGAGGCGTCGCCATCTTGCCCTTAAGTCGTCGTTCGATATGTTTTGTTTTGTCTTATTTATTTTTTTATTTTATTTTTTTGTTTTTGATAGCTCTCTACCTAGTGGTCTCCGCTTGCTGGTGGTGCGTACGTGGTGTTGCTTGACAATGAATTTGTTTCGCAGACGAAGCGAGTGAGCCATTTATGCAAGTCGCGGCAATGGATGAATTGAGTGCAGTGAGTGGAATGTAGTGGGAAGTCGTTTTCATCGGTATTTACTATTCACCTTGGCCTTGTCACCCACGGTGAGCGATCAAGCAAGTAGGTTTTCGCCTCTGCCTGCTCTGAATTTGTTGGCAATCTCACCACTGTCTCACTGGGTGATTCTCACTGGACGCCGTCGCAAAGACTGTGAATATTATTTTATATAGTAATTACTTTAAGAAGAAAAATAACTCGCTTTAATTTCAAGGACATGTTTCGACAAAACCATTGTCATTTTCAACTTAACCAAACTAACTTCACAAGAATAATTATACGGAATAGGCGTGAATACACCAATCGTTCATAAAAAGAACACCTAAGAAAAAAACGCTTACACGATCAACACATGCAGAATAACGTTTTTTAAGTGTTCTATCGTCGCGTTCACGTTCACGTCGTAATTTGTTGCCGACCATCGTTTCTCTTTAGACCTTGGTGGACGCCCAGGTTGCAGTGATCGCCTACTTGGAGCTTTTCTTGCGTCGCATCTCGAATAAGGTGGTGATGGAGATATTCCTGAAGGTGTTGCTTACCGATGCTTATGACAACAAACCCATCATTGACTTGTTAATCCTGCACATAGCGTCATCAAATGCTCAAGTAGGTTTGGTAACTGTTTATCACTGATCTGTTTTTATCCAGCTCATATGACTTTGATTTTCAAATCTGCGCATTCGCAACGGAAACCTGGTGCCATGCGAATATAGCGATTACTTACTTCGATACGGGTGCAGCGATCTGTTGTAGGGAACAACAACCACAACAAAAACAACATCGACAACAACATCATCAACAGCAACGTATATTTACCTCCTCAAATGCAAGTTACATAAGAAACAGCACCATCACTGCGATTCTGTAGTAGGTAGACAGTCATTTCAGTGTAAGAGAAGGCAGTTTCAGTTAACTTTCTTCGATGGCAATGATAGGTTATTGGTGTTATCATCGTTGTTCCTAGCCGCTTTTTTTTTTTTTTGTCTAGCTTGCCATGGTAACCATGCAGCTGTTCAAGACGCTCTTGGACTTAAACTGTGAAGATGTGATGTTTCACCTGGTATTGAGGTATGCTTGTCACAAATCGCTTCGTAGAAATCTCTTGAATTTTTTTAATCAGCCACTCACTTTATCTGGCTGTCCCTTCTACGTCTCCACTTCTAACTTGGATTGACCAAGTCCATCTCACACACATTAAGGGCGGGTCACACTGCGCGCGGCGAGCGCGCGCGCCCAATTATCTCGAGCGAGCTACGCGAGTGGGGTCACACTGCGCGCGAAAAAATCGCCTGCCTCATTACCTTCGAGCAACGCTCGCGAACGGCCGATAAGAAGGAAGAA
>QQSS02187843.1:0-13463 GCA_003687565.2 Craspedacusta sowerbii | reverse complement strand
TATCTATCTATCTATCTATCTATCTATCTATCTATCTATCTATCTATCTATCTATCTATCTATCTATCTATCCATATATGTATATATGTAGGAATTCTTCGGTTCGAGGACACTAGAAAGAAAACTGAAATAACTGTTAGACTTATGTTTCAACGCTACTTCTACACTCTCACAGTTTCCCTTACATTTTCCACCTTATCTACAACTACACCCTGCCATACCTACTTCAAATTGTAATTATGCATAAATGATACTAAGATAAAGTACGTACTTGTCAGGTTGTTTCCGGACAGCTTGTAAAGGTGTTAGGATCCGCTGGCAAGATTGTCCGTTTTGCTATATAGATATATAACTTTATTTGTATATTAATTATATATATATATATATATATATATATATATATATATATATATATATATATGTATGTATATTTGTATACTATTGTATATAGATATATAACTCTATTTAAAACAATAGACTATCATTCATGGAGCAACACACAAATTACAATTATTTAAGTCCTGGTGGAAGCCGGCGCGTTCTCCTCCCGAAACATTCTATGCCTGTTAATGATACTGATGGTGTCAAACTTGCGGTATAATTATTCTACGAGCGATTCTGCTAACCGGGCCAAGCTACGATAACGAAGTGTAACGTAGTAAAAGTAGAGCGAGTCGAAACTCGGAGGATAGTAGAAACATTTGCGAACAAGCAAAATCAGGAAAATGAGTCGGAAAACAGCAGCTTTTGGAAACATTTAATGATTTTAGCAATGTGAAATATCAGTGTAGAATTTTACTAGTTAAAGGTTTTATTCAAAGCCAGCTCTACGCACCAACAGAGAATGCTTACTTTGCAACCAAATGTGAGAGTAGCGAAGCATCGACAAAGCAACGTTCCTGCTAGTGTTGGTGGTGGAGCTATTTGAGTCAGCACCGCAGGGGTTGGAAATGTATCCACTCAGGTACACAGTCCTTCTCCGCGGCCCACATTACATCAGTATTCTATAATGGACCAGCTTATGAATAGGTCATTGTCTGTAAGAAACAAGGCAAAAAAGCTGTGCGACTGATTTCCAACTATTTTCAATTGTGGAGGCCGAAGCTTCAGAGTTTATCGTAGCGAAAATCATGTGTACGCAAATCCGAGGATGAAAGTAATTTCTACATCACTTTTTCCATGTGTAGTTACCAGAACCCTTTGATAGGATGGGAAATGCACGTCGCACGGTATTCGCCGATGTGAACCTTGGGTCCCACCTTGGCAGGTCGTCACAACATGCGTGGAAACCATACGCAGCGCGAGCCCAATACTTGCATCCCTTATTTTTGTTCAAAAAAATCTTGGTCTTATTAGAGAAGCAAAACTACTAATTGATAGTCGGCGGAGAGTAAGTTTGACAAGAAGACGAAAATTTGGAAGGAAGAACTACCATGCGGTAGGATACCGTGAAGGGTATATGTACTGATCAGCATTGACGATCACGCACCTGATACTATCGGTGGTCTCGTATTTATCATTCAATGAGGCTAGGGTCCCTTCTTTTCCAAAGCAAGTTCTTCTTGGAATACCGCTCTTAATCTCAAACTCTCATTTGAAGTTCCCAATTTGACCTATCTTGAGAATGCTCGAATTCATCAGGAAGGGCATAGTCGTCTTTGTTGTTGCTATTTTAGTTTCAGGAAGGACATGCATCATTTTGATTTACGAAGATTGAATAAATAAATCCATGCATTGCTTCGCGATATCGGCAAGTTTAATATATTTAAATCTTCGTTCTTTACCAAAATTATGCAACCCAGTCTTATTTTCAGCTTATATGCAAAATTTACTGAATTATTTTCCTGAATTTATCGTATTTTTGGTTGTATGGCGGTTTACATGAAGTAATCCCCGTTTAATGTTTATTGCTTGTTGCGAAAAATATTCTCATTTTCTTCTGGACTTGTTAGTTAACATAGAATAATCAATCGTCCGGTGAAGTGTTCCTGGAAATTGCGGTTTTGATGACCCAGTTTTGCCATATTACTCTATATTTCAGGCTTATCAGGGGTCTGCTTAGCTGGATGACTGGGCTCAGACCACGGGTTCGGCGTTAATATGGATTAGGAGCTTCCAAGGTCTGCCACGAAGTTCACACCTTGACCCCACCCTGCCCAACTAGTCAGAAGTTTGTCTGTGCTGAAGGCATTTGCTTTGCAAATATGAACTGTTACGCTTAAAAAACTTTAGGTTATCCTCACAACCTACACTGCCCGTATCACAAGCCAATGCCAGCAAACGGACCCAAAGTCTAACGTCCCGGAGAACGTTGCTCGCGTTTCATCTATGGTCACACCCACGGCTATACCTTGAGCTCGTGGCAGATGAATGATTCGAAGACAAGTCAGGCCACCTTGGGGGAGTGTTAAACCCTGCAAGTTTTCAACTCGGCGTCGGCCTACCCCGCACAACCCGGTTGCTCTTCAACCGATTTTGGACAGGTCAGTGTACCTGCCAAGCGACTACTCATCTTTCAATGTGTCTTGAGAAAGAGCGGACTGCAACAAGCAATGACGCACATTATCTGCGAGTGCTAAAGGACAATGTTAGCTGGCATCGATGAGGCGGATGATCAGCATATCCACTAATCAAAAGATATTGCGACAAAAGCAGTCAGAACACTCAAATAGCTGTTGAAATTGGTTAAATCAAGTCGCTATCATCAATTTTTTTAAATAATGCATCAAAGTTTTGTCATCGTCCAAGGCGCCACAATAAAATGCGGGATTGATATTATGCTAGCAGCTTGAGCATATTCTGGTTCTTGAGTTCAAAATATATAGTTTCTGTCCTAGATTGCGGATGAGGATGTTTCTTTTCGTTCTCAGCACTTGGTAGTCACATAGTTTTCGCCGCGCATTGGTCAAAACCAATGATTCGTTAGTAATCATTCTTTGAAGAAAAAAAAATTGAAATGAGCCTACTATAAAAGTTCATTGCAGTTCATGCGAAATAACGTTAAACGAAAAATCATACCATTTCCTTAAAGTGGTACGAAGGATTCGATTCAGCTCTGTAGAAGATAGGCCCAAGCACAAAAAACCAAGCACTGCAAATCATTTCGTTCGAAAAAATTGTAAAGAAATAGCAGGATCCTTGCACTTCTATACTGAGAAGTAGTTAGGAAAATAAACCGTGAAAATCCTCACACTAAATAAGACTCAAGTCTTGGGCGTACTTTCTATGTAGGGCAGTAATTGTCACGAGCACATAAGTATTCACCTAAATTACTAAATCTCCATTATAGAAGGGAATCCAAGCTATTTCTCTTTTTACACAAACACACTTGGCATCTCCAATACTGTTTCTAAAAGGTTGCCTAAATAAAATTGTTGTACCGTACAATTAGTGATAGAAAAAAAAACGAAACTCCTGGTGAAAATGGCTAAATTTTCACGACAACAGATGTCACATTAGTACAAGCTAAACCTCAACGAGCTCTTTGAACAATGCCCTCATTCATGATGTATCCGAGGAGTCCAACAAATCCAGTTTTCTGATAAGAGAGCGTGACAAATAATTTTCTTTGTCTTGATAAAGGATTATCTTTGCCACTTAGAAAAGACTTTCTGAGTCCATATTTTCATGTTGATAATCAAAATGTAAGCGAATCATAGATTTGTTTCGGATCCCATGAGTTGCTGCATATCGTGATCTGTTAATTAAGTAGCAACAATATCTACTGTCATATCCTGCTACCATCATTTAATGTGTGTCATTAACTTTTTTCTAGTGCCATCTTTCAGCACCTTTAGTTCTTAAAGATTTTTCAGACAGATCTGCAACGCGTTAACTAAACAAGGACAATGGAAAAATTTGGGACTGCGTTTTCAATGTGACTCGCTGACCCACGTTAAATGCCTTCTTTACAGTCCGCCTTACTTCTGCTCCAAGTTTCATCTGAAAAGAAGAAAAAGTTTCCAAAGCACTGAGATTTTCTACTTTTCGTCTTGGCATAAACCACTTGAAGGTTTAGGCCAGCCTAAGAATGCAATCAGTGAAATCCCATGTGCTAGTGAGCTGGGTAGTTTACGGTTCTTTTCGAATTCCTCGTTGCACCTGAAGTCTGGGCTGATTGGTATGTGTACAACATAACTCAAGAATAATATTCCGTTTTGTTTTTCCATACTTGCAGTTCCAGTGTTGTCTGGCGATCCAAGGCCGTCTTTTAAGAAACCGTCAGGGTAGCATTTGAAAAGTCCTTTGTCTCAGAAATTTCGAGCAATCTAGTCTAATTTGAAACAAGACCCGTGTTCTTCTCGTCTCAATACTTCTGGCTTCGTTCGAGTCAGACCTCCGTCTCGTCTCAAAACTTCTCTTAAAGACGCAGACCCTTAATTGGCCGGGGTTTTTGCAAGTAGGATATGAAGGTTGATGGGTGTTCTTTAAGGCAGGATAGTATGCTTAAAGGGATCTGGCTCAAATAGGACAGGATGGTTAATGATAAGGATGTGCGTCTCGAAACTCATTCTCGCTTGAAACGAGAAATTTTGAGAAATTTCGAGAAATTTGTAGTCTCGTTTGAATACGGCGATGTTCCTCTCGTCTTTAAACTTCTTTTTCGGAGGGAACCGTGGTAAAATGCGTTCTTACCGCAGAGGGGGAGTATACTATTCTCACGCTTATTCATTGCGAACTGGATTGTGCATGTCGATCGTCTGATTGAAGTTATTTATGTCCTGGGCCAAAAATCTTCTCAATGATTTAAATGGATTACTGAGAATATTTTTACAAATTTTACTATGCGAGGTTCCCTGGCTTTTTTGAAAGTACTTCGTACAGGTTGAGGTTGACACTGTTGTGATACTGAAGTCTCATTATACTGTTATACGTATACTATGCATTATACAAGTATAGCATTAAAATAAGAATAAATGGTTATCGGCTGCGTCCTTGTGCAAAGATTAAATATATAGGCATCCATGATGAACATCTCTCATTCTCTTCCCACATAAACTGCTTGTCCCTTGTGTCGTCACCTATCCCTACCGATAAGCTAACGGGAATATATCACACGCTTCCATATCTTAAAATTTCCTGACTATATATACGTCCAAAACGGTCTCCTCATCCACGATGTTTACCATAGAAAATCTTCAAGGTCTAAAAGGTCTCACGGACGTCTTTACGGATATACACAACCATTACACTAGTGGAGCTTTGTCTGCTTCTACCTCACTGCCTCTGATCAACTCAACTCGATTTGGTAAACTATAAAGTTTCAATGTGTTTTTTTTATGGAACAACCTACTTAAGCGTCACTGCAATTATCCGCATCTCCTTACTAAGACCGATCTGAAACAAAATCTTTTTCGGAGCATACTGAATACCTACTAACAAGATGCACCACACACTTCACACTTCGACATATGCATCGCCGCAAGTCCACACATACTTTCACTCTCTTACATACTCACACACCCACCATCGCATACGCTTACACCTCTCCTCTCTTACACTTCTCACCTCACCTCTATTACACCCTCACTCACCCAGGGTTGCCATCCCTGGAGTAGCCTTAGACTAATCGGATGGTATCCCTTCATGCAGTATTATTACCCTTTCTTTATTCTTATTTTGATTTGATGCTCACCTATAGTAATTTTGTTTGACTTCATAGCATGTAACCTTCCTCGTGTAGCAAGAAAAGATGTTGTTGTTGAAGGTTATGGAGAAGGTTGATGCTTGCATGGACAAACAAACAAACAAACAATATCACATCAATATCCAAGGGTACATCTTAAGAGAGTAAAGAACCTCCACAACAGCAATAAAATGCTAAATTATTATAACTGGCTGTTCAGCTTCTGCAAGGGGATGCAAATCCATTAGTCGTGGACTATTCTAGGATTGGTAACCCAGGTAATGATGAATTACTTGGTTTCGTTAGTGTCTGCATGTGTGCGGGTGTGTAGGTATACATGCCTGGCATATGCTTTTTATGCTCTCTATATGCTATTGTGGCACTATATACGTGCTGCTTTTAGTTGCTGCGATGGACTTCTCCGTATGTTGTGTTAATCAGTTTTCTAAGGTTTTGTTTTAATTTCAGTTTAGACAATTTTGTAGGGTCCAACTTGTGGCAGTTGTACAAGGAGTGCCAGGAGGAAGAACAGTGAAATTTTATGGAAGCTTTTCCAAGTTTGGAAGTTTGAACTATAGGCAATGATGCAGAGGCTACAGTGGCACCTCATGTGTTATGTTTATGGACATGATTAAAGAATGGGATAAGATTTTTTTATAAGAAGAGGTGATTTTTGGTGGTAAATGTCATGCACTAGAGGCAGTTTAGATAAAAATGTAGTCAGTAAGTTGAGGCAAATTTAGCAATCCAAAAATAGGGCCTGTATGTGCATTATAGTCTGCAAAGGTCGCTATTCTGATGGTTTTCTTTTGAAGAACTACCAATTTCGGACTGCTAGACTTAAGTAAACCCCAGATTTGAGAGCTGTAAGACAGGTGGGGCCGAAATAAGGTGTTCTATATAATCATTGATGTATCTGGAGGTACTATGTGCCTAACAATGGCAACCATGTTATTCACCTTCACCAACTTAGCAGCAATGTAACTGACATGTTGGTGAAAGGACAGGAGCTCATCCTCAAGTATCCCAAGGTACAAAATTATATTGGATGCGTGGAAGCAAAAGCCATCAATTATTTTTCTTACTCCTGGCTTTTTTATGTTTTTGTCTAAAAATTATAATTTCTGATTTTGCAGCATTGAGACATAGTTGGTTCATTTACAGAGGTTTTCCAGGTCTTCGTTTGCATCCATATGTATATCGTAAAGTTTCTTGGTGCCTTAGGAATAAATAAAATTTGTGGAATGCGCTATTATTTGCTTTTTATTTAGTTTTACATTAATTCTGTCCAATCTATTGCAATGTTCTTGAAGTAATCTCCTTAGGCACCTTGATGTCACTGTCTCTGATTGGGATCTTTTAAGTCTTTCAGAATTCAGATTTCACTACCTTGTTTTTTTTTCAGTTTAAATTTAGAGTAATAGATATTCAGCAAACTTGTGTAACCTCCAAAGTTGGTAAATGCAGGAAAATTAGCTATGCAGGTATAGCAACCTTAATTAATTCACAACTCTATCATAGATAACACTAACACTGAAGGCAACCTACATTGAGTTTGAAGTGAAAAAATTAGGAAATAAATAAATGAATATCTTTAGTGATTGTAATAACATTAGATTTTTCGGCCACAAACCTTTCAAAAGACTGCTTTTAAAATCCTTGATAAATTTCTAAAACACAGTTCCGAGGTCAGGTTAAAGCGTTTATTGTAGGTTAATAAACTTAATCTTATAAAGTTAATATGTTAACTTGGTGAAAAATCGTATCTTAGAGGCCTCACAATTTTCAGACTTCCGATGTGCATCTAATGTTTTGCTGTCACACTCTTATATAGAACATTATTAGGCAACATGAGGTGAAGCAGGAGTGTTGATAGGAGCATATTTTTTCTCACAATTTTCAGACTTCCGATGTACATCTAATGTTTTGCTCTCAAACTCTTATATAGAACATTATTTAGCAACATGAGGTGAAGCAGGAGTGTTGATAGGAGCATAGCTTGTCTGTTTATGTTGGATCATGCAAAGCGTTTAATAAAACCGAGTTCATTTATGAGTTATTTAGGGTGATACGAAAGCTCTTTTGTGAAGGTCATACAAACCCAGGCATTAAGTGAGAAAATCGCAAAGAAGAGTTGATCATCAAGTGCCATATACTGCCATATTAATAAATCAATGTCATTCATAAATTTGTTTATCTATGTATGTGTGGAAATCAAAATTTCAAGGGAGTTTCTAAAGCAGTACACCAGAGACCAAATCTGCAGGATTCCTAAACAAGACTTTTGAAAATATTTTACATATCAAAAAATTTGGTTGGTGTAAAGCTGTTGAGTTCAGAAAACATAACTCATCTCATCATATCGATTATTTTGTCTTTGAAAAATCATGGATAGTCTAGTAATTGGTTAACCATGCAATGGTGCCATTTGCATATGTGCAATTATGATTTAAAGTTTCCATTTAAAAGTTACTGGATGTTATAGAGAGAACAAATTTCGGAAAAAGTGGACTTTTCCTATCCCTTACAGACATAAGAGCATTGCATCTATTTTACTTAGAGCTGCTTAATGCCAATTTCAGTTACTTCTGAGGTGTCTGTTAGCTGACAGTTTTCTTAAAAAGTTAAATTCCATTAAATTCCATTCATTGCAATGCATTGCAAGCATATGTAAAAGTCATTGGAGAGTCTATGTACGCACAGCCCTTGATGTTCCAGAACTCTGCCATATAATGTGAGACCTACAAGTCCCCTGTGACATCAGCATTTAAGTAATGTTTCTTGAGCATTACCTTTTGGTATTTAACTGCCGATAGGCTAACTTTGGAGTATTATGCTAGTTTCCTATTCCTTCGTAGCCTGGTGCCATTAAATGTGTCATTAAATGCTTTTGTCTTATTACGTTTGATATATTTTATTCATAGTGACTAGGTTGTGTTAGTATATATCTGAGACTTGTTTTTGAGAGAGATTGATTTCAGCTACATCAATCCAGAGCTAAGTTGGTTGGGGCTGTTGAACAGATGCCATAAATATTGATGAATCATTGCTTGTTTGGATTTGTTGTTGCAAACTAAATGTATAATGGACTCCTATGGAGGCATGGATAAGCCCTTGTTTGGAGAATCAAAACCCAAGGTATATTATGATCTTCACTTCCTCTTGTTTGCAAGTGGCATTTCAGTACAGTTTGTCGCACAGTATTGTGTGCCTTGGTTGCTACCGTATGAAGTGGTCTAAGACTTAGGCCACTTTGCGGTCTTGCACATTTTACTGACACACAAAGCAGCATTTATATGATTCTCTTTTGCTCATGTGATTGTTTGTTTCTGAAGCCTGCTTTTGGAAACTTTCCCTGCCTCAGTTCAAGTATCCTGGTCCATCATTTTCCTATCAGTTGCTGATCTTGCACTGTTAAGGATTATTTCATCCTCATCTTTTAGGACCGGTACATCAACTATGTCTTAGGCTTGGTAGCTATTGTAACTGTAACTGTGAGTATGCCCAGATTCATTTTTTCCATTTTTCCTTGATTGATTGAAAAGGTTATTTAAAGAATAATAAAGATCATGTAGACGAGACTGCTGCTCAGATGACTGTTTTAGCATTGTCTGATTGTCATTAGTTCTGCATGCGAAATAAATTAAATGAATGCTAGTATCGCATCCAGATTTTTCAAAAACTTTGTAAGCATGTTTAATGGTCTTTTTACAATGTATTCTGAATATGATCGGGCTCCATGCTTATGAATCTGTAATCCTAGATTGTTTACTTGGTTATGACTTCTTTCTTTTAGGCAACGTTAATAAGTGCATTCGTTCATCCTCTTCCACCGAATGGAATTCACATCTTTTTTGCTATCGTTATCATCATGAATTGTGTGTCTAATATTATGCTGGTAAGTTTGTCTTTTTTTTTCTTTCCTTGACTGATGGTTTATGTATATTTTGCTCCATATTTTGATTTGTACGGAAAAAGCGTTCATGTTCTTATGGTCTGTCGTATGTGGTCATCGTTGCATTAATAGAGTCTTAAATCTGTACATGTACGTTTTTTTCTTTTAAGTGAAATATTTTTGCAGATTTGAAGCTTAACTTCTTATGGATTTAGTTAACGTTCACCAGATTACTTAACAGTAGTATTCAATTTCATCGATCTGGTCTGGTGACTATGCCAGCTCGTCTCCTTGCGCCATCTAGCTTTAGAAACCTGTGATAAAAGTCAGTTTCTTTACACAGGTCCTATGCCTGCTTACCTGCTGCCTGTGGTTGTGTCTTCTAGCAGAGCTAAGAGTAACGTTGATACGGCCATGTGTTTCCTCTAGCACTGCAGATATGTACAACATGCCAATGACAAAGGGGTGGGGTTTTGCCATGTAGTTTTCTATGGGTTTCTTTCTTGTTGGCTCGCAAAGGGCATCTAGTTCTTAGTCTCAAACAAGTTTTTAAAGCTGCATTGTGGCTAAGTGCCTCTTGCTTTGCATGTGGCCTTAATGGCATGAAGTAGGTGTTGTGTAACAAGTCGTGAATCTGCATTGTGACTGAATGCCGATTCCTCTGCATTCGAACTTCATGCGTCGACTAATTGGTGTATAGCAAGTCTTGACACTGCATTTGGAATAATTGCAGCTTGCTTTGCATTCGCACTGGATGCGTGAAGTAATTGGTATGTAGCAAGTTTTTGCGACTGCATTGGGAATAGTTGCAGCTTGCTTTCCATTCGGCCTTGGTTGGATGGTTGAAGGACGTGGTGTGTAACTAGTCAGGAGCCTGCATTGTGGGTAAATGAGGATTGCTTTGTATTCGACCTTTATACGTAAAGTTAGTAGCGTGTAAGCGGTTTTGAAAGATAAAGAAACTGCATCGTGGCTAAATGCAGATTCCTTGCATTCGATTTGGATGCGTAAAATAAGTGGTGTGTGAGACGTCTTGAAAATGCATTATGGCTAAATGTCGATTAATTTGGGCATGGCCTTGATTTCCTTCAAAGGACTGGATGGTTTGCCTCGCCGTCTTTTGATCTTTCAGCTTCTGGTTGTATATCTTGTAATGTCGCGACTTTCTTTTCCCTTTTCAGATATTTTGGTACCGCGAAGGCGATCTGGATCCGAAGTTCAGGACCATGATAATCTACAATACGCTTGTTGTTTTGCTATTGTGCATAGTTGCTTTTATAATAATTTTTCGCGGAACGTAATATCTCGCGGCTGTGCTTAAGCGTTTTAATGAAGCGTGGGAGGTATGTGAGTCAAGCGTCTATGAAGGTGCTCGAAGCTGTAGTTAGGCTAAATTTGAGTTGCTTATTTTGAAACAGCTTTTGCATCTTACCGGGTTTTCTACTTCGAAGTGAATACATGGTATTCGTGTGAAAATACGCTGCTTTTGTTGATCACTTCATTTATTTGGGCCAATCGAAATCGGGGCTCGTCGGTTGTCTTTTAGTAGTTCTCTAGTGTTGTTGTTGTTGTTATTGTTGTTGTTGTTGTTGTTGTTGTTGTTGTTGTGTGCATGTGTGTGCGTGTGCGTTTGTGTGTGTGTGTGTGTTTGTGCGTGTGTGTGTGTTTGTGCGTGTGTGTGTGCGCGTGTGCGTATTCGTGACTTCTTGGCCGTGTTAGAAACTTTGTCGTAGTTGCATAAGAGCTACTCACTTCACTTAACACCCGTCGTATAATCTGATATCCTTCCGTGTCAGGTGCCCTGCTGTGTAAGCTTTTGTTTAGCTAATGCGCAATTCGTAAGTTCCGCCCAAATTATCGCCCAATATTTGTATGCATACATATATATATATATATATATATATATATATATATATATTTATATATATATATATACATATATATGTACTTGGGTTCGTAATACCATTTCTTGCCTCGTTATCGTTTCATCCGTAACCGCAGAGTTGACACGGTCTGTTAAAGATTAGTTCGTATATGTAAGGCTTTTTCCAAAGCTAGCGATTAAGTGTTTGTGCCATGGGTTCCTAATAACTCTTTTTATTAGTTTGCCAGGTACGTGAATGTATCGTTTTCAAATGTATTTATTGTTAAATTTGAAGATTTTATTTTTGAATAAGCCGTCTAACCAAGTGTCTAATCTGTTGCTAATATTCAATCTCATGTGGCTTGCTTCGTGTTCCTTGGCTTTGGCTAGGCGTATTTAGATATGAAGCCATGCTGTTGCATCGTTCCAACTGCAGCGCGCTGGACTCATATGCAGTCGGCTTGTACGTTAATTTATGGCTCGGAATCGGTCCTTTTTTACGCCTTCCATTTAACCTTCACACGCCATTATCATAATTGTAATTTTTTTCTTTGTTGGAAGAACACATGCACTAAGGTGAGCTCAGTTGTGGCCATATTAAGGTTGTCATGTAGATGGTTTAGTTGTCTACGTGCATCGTGTTTACATTGTTCTTTGTTTGGGCTAAGTAAACTTGCCTTGATTTTCATGCAAAATCTGAAGTACATGTCGAGGTTTTTTGCGAAATGCTTTATGCAAAGGAGACCATTTCATTTAAAGAAATTCGTAGGGTTGTCTCGCCTTATTGAGTCAGCAAACGTAGGCGTATATAGTTATGTATTTCAGCCCGGTAAGCTACGTATCATAAATTTTTCTGCGACGGCAGGTAAATGATTTTGAAATCGGCAGACGTTTTGTATCTTTGAGTATGCCATTCGGTACGCCCTAAGTGAATGGTTTTCTCAACTGCAGGGTTTTGTCAACGTTTTTTTTTCCCGCGTATTAATAATGCTTTACGCGTTTTGCTCGTGTTAGTAGGCCTGTCTTGCACTTCTCGAATGGCGACGGCACTATAGTGATTCGTCTGTGTGCCCACGTCTATTTGTTCGTCGGGGGCGGCAGCTTCCTGTTGTGTGGAGCCTTGTTCACACTCTTGGGTGGATATCGACTTGGAGAATGCTTGGCTGGTGGATGTCAATGCGGAACACTGTGTTTTCTGGTAATCTCGCCTGCTTGCGCGTACTGGCCAACACCATTTCTTCTGGCTCGTCTAATGGCTTACCCCGGAGTAAAACTGATTCCGCATTAGGAATATATCCATGACAGAGATTTCCTGGTCTGCATTCTCCTCTGAATTAGGACGACGAAGGTTATTTCATGCACACGGTGCGGTTTTGTGTTCACTTCTTATTAATTTATTTGTGCCGCGGTTTGTCTGTCTGTCGATCTGTTTTTTTAATCTATATATGTGGTTTTATCTGGCTGTCTGGCAGATTCTATCGGTGCTTTTTATCTACGCACTCAGGCGCTCGTTCTGTTTTTTGTTTTTGTTTTAAATCTACTACTTTGCATCTCATCTGGCGGTCGCTTGGTATGCTTGTCGGTATCACCCATCTATTTGCGGGTCTGCCTCCACCACTCTGCATATCACACCATCTTTCTGTCGCTATGACGACCCTGTATTTGAAAACATGTGCTTGCAAATGCACAAAAGCACTAATAATAATTCAGCATTTTTAAAGATAACAGTTAGAACGTGATAGAGAGACAGTGGACGAACAAGAAAAGAGTTCGATATCAAAACAATCTTCTTTCACGGCAAGCATCCGAACTATATAAACAATTAGAAAGTGCAGGTTTTCAAAGCGTGGAAAAATACTTTAAGCTTTTCTAGCAAACGCTGACGCATGGCATCAAAATCATGCTAAGGAAATATGCGTTTTAACCATATCTCTTTTGGAACTACTTCAGGCTTCTACTACCTAGGCTTATCCTTCGGTCCTCAATCTCACATTGCAAGTTTGTATGTATGTATGTATGTATGTATGTATGTATGTATGTATGTATGTATGTATGTATGTATGTATGTATGTATATAT
>QQSS02187832.1:0-13465 GCA_003687565.2 Craspedacusta sowerbii | reverse complement strand
CATACATACATACATACATACATACATACATACATACATACATACATACATACATACATACATACATACAATCATACATACATAATGCTTACATTCATCTTTGAACGCAAGAGAAAGGTTATGTTTTGCTTCTGGTACATATCTTGTCATGATATTTTTGTTTTTATTATGTGGCATGATTTCTTTGTATTAGGAGACCGTCAAATCTGATAAGTTTTTCGAGAAATACACAGAAGTCCAGCAGTTTCATGTAAGATCTAATGTGGACATCAATTATTGTGAATGTCTAGTTTGGCTTTGGTTGTTTAATGGATACGGTGATAGTACTTCAGCGAGGTATTGGAGCCTCTACGCGCACATATACTTATGCAAACGTACCCAGCACGCAAGCTTTATTTCTGGCTTATGAAATAAACTTTACTTCGGATGATTTTAAGGTAAAGAATTTAGGAAAAGATTTCGGAGTTTCTTGCTGTTTTAGTAAATCTTTTTTTGTTATGAGGCTCGAAAAGTAGCATCCTCGAGGAAATGTCAGATTTAGCAAGCTATTTTGACTTCCCTTCTAAGATTAGTTATCTGCGCAACCATCCTTTCCAGCAGTCATTCAAAGATCATCTATCAGAGCGTACGCTGGTGCCAAAAAGAAACCAGATGGATGCTAATTTGTTGTGTTTTGCCGCTCGTATAAAATGCCAATATCTTTCACTCTGACGACTAGCTCTGTTTGCGCGAACTAAGTGCCGTGTTGCCTACGGAAGCGCTCAAAACCGCATCGATAAGCACCAACGCCCATGTCGATCCGATTACCAGTCATAATTTAGAAATAAGATTATTTAGTAGTATAGTGAGAACTATGATATTTTCTAACAGGATCTTGGCATCCCCTTTTGCAGAATGTTTTGTATGGGATGGGAGAAGTATTCTTGCAGTACGTGGACAAGTTTAAGCTGTACAGCACTTTCTGCTCCTGTCATTCGCGTGCTGTGAAGTTGCTGCAAGTCGGTGAGTAGATGCGCTGATAAAGTTGCTATTCTACCTGACCAGGCAGCTACTAGGCATGATTTGAAAATACTTTTGCCAGGATGTCCAGTCCACGTCTTTCAAAAATTGATCTGACTCATCTATTTTCTCTCAAGGTTCCGTAATAGTTTGTATCGTTTCATTTCAGACACAAACCAGGCTTTACAGGCGTTTCTACTTGCACGAAACCCAAAGCAGCAGCACACAGGAAGCCTGGAATCTTATCTCATTACTCCTATTCAGGTACGCATTCCTTCTGGCGCTCTTCGTGACTAGCAACTTCAGGAGAATGCACATACTATTCAACACGGTAGAAATGTAACTGTCGGGAATTACCAATGTATTTGTGCTAACCAGGTTTAAACAAGCTCTCCTATCTGAGAGTATTTCATGCTAAAGCGAGGAAATAATGACATGTGGTTAAGACTATTCTATAGAAAATATGTTTTTCGGAAATGCAACCCAATGCCTCTAATCTTAGAAAGCAGAGGTGTAAATAGTTTGCATGATTTGTAATTCTTGCATTCGTCTGCGTTTCTTTGTAGCGAATTCTGCGCTATCCCCTATTGATGAAGCAGATGCTTAAAGTAATGATAAAGGATAGCGAAGAATTCAATTGCTTAGCTGATGCCCTTGCCAGTGTTGAACGAGTTGCAGACTACATTAACGAAATGCAGAGGATCAGTGAAACGTATACGCCTCTATTCCAGGACATGTGCAGCAGTTCTTCTCTTATGGAGGTAATAACGTAGCTCTCTTGCGTGGTGCAAGTGACATTTGTGTCTTTATGTATGTATGTTTGTGTGTTTATGTGAGTATGTGTGAAATTCTGTGCGATTTGTTTATGTACTGTAAGGTTATGCTCCGTTTATTTCCATTTCTTTGAATTTTAATTCTACTGCTTGCCGATATCTAATTGCGGATGCGTGATAATCCTTAGAAAGGCGACGTGAGTGTGGATCATTTGCTGCACTACGGTCGGGTGGCATGGATGAATCCGGGGACATTGAAGGGTGGCTCCACGTCTAGCAGACGCTCGGCAGGCTTGCACGACGCGAAGCAGAATGAGTGCGAATTAATGGTGTTTAGTGAGTATAGGTTTTCTCTTAGCCGATCCTAACCTGCCATGTTTTTTGTTAAGCGTAACATGCTCACTTTTTTTTTTTTGCTAGTCTGATTGTGCGCAGCTTGCGTCGAGATTGTGTAGCCTATCCGATCCACTTGTCCGGTGTGAAAACTTTCAAACCTAGTGTCGCAGTTCTTCTTGTTTTAGTTTTCAGGAAAGCTGTAATTCTTCTCGCATACGAGTCTAAATTGGCTTCGAAGAAAGTAGGTCCGATTACGTAGCTTGTTTGTAACTAGGAATAACTATTAAAGCCTCCCTTTATATGCAATCCATTTTTGAGATAGTGTTTGAGCTTTATCTTGTCGTTTAGGGTTAGCTAGAACTGTCTATGAATCTTCTGCACAAATAGTTTGTGCACATCATGCCTTTGGACTTCGTATAGACGGTTACTTTCGCGTCTTTTAAAAGTTTCTGCGTTTGTGATTCAGTGAGTACTGCTTGATGGTGGCGTTGTTCAGATGCTCTGTTAGGATTCTCCGATAGGACATTCTCTTTTATCTCGCTCTTCTTAGGTGGCATCTCTGTCAACCTCTCTCAGCATCCACGTGAAAACAACATCAGATATCAAGTTCTACACGCTGATTCATGTTACAAGCTTATTGCTTAGAGATCACGCGTGGTCGGATAATGGTGAGTAGATATCAATAATATAGGTGTTGGCGATAACTATGTAAGCTTGGATGGTCTAAGGTGGCCTAAGGTGGTCTTCCTATTCAGTTAATGATATTGCTATAACATGCGAAGGAACTGGCCTTTTATATATGTAGACACCAATCAGATGTGGGAAATTGTTGACTCGTCGGGTTCTGATGATCAAGAGGGAACTGTTTATATCTTCATGAACAGGTACGTTGAGCAAATTAACTCGGGTCTCGGAGTTATGCTTCGCAGGCGGAATTAGAGTGCCCATGTCTGATATTAGTCTCATGGCTGGCTTTCCTGCAGAATTTCGATTGAAAGTTATTGACTTTAAGTGTAACTGCAGTGTAAAAATTTTCACTAGACGTATGCGGAGCTTTAATAGTGTAAAAGTATGGGTATAAGTTTAAGTGTATGTGATGCATGCCATGAGAAAGGATCAGTCTCTAGCTTATGAAATCTTTCGAAAAACCTCTGTTGTTATTTGAAGCCTATGGTTATGAATCTAGTAGCAAAGCAAACTTGTAAACAGAATTCGAATATGCAACAAAGCGTGAACGGAATCGCACTGTCTGCAAATAGGCTTAACAGGATCGTATGATCCATGACAGCCGTGCCTTGTTTCCCTTTGAATACATTCTAAATAAGGCAAGAGCGGCGCTGGTGCTTTTCTTGTAGAGATCATAGCTGAGCTGTAATACTTCTGTGGACCCTGGGAACTTCTCCGTAGGACATTTTTATTATACACGACGTGCCTTTTTCTGAAGTAGGCTCCTATAATTTCCCATGCTCTGTACCAGATTACCGATCTTTGTATAATGCTAAATAGCGATTTGGTTCTTTTGCTGCAGGACTTCCGAGGAGAAAAAAGTTTTTGTCAACGCCATAAAAGAATCGATAAAACTCAATAAGCTATCAAGCTCGATTCCATTGCTTGGTGTTCGCAACGGCTTATCGAAGCGACTTTCAGACGATCAAGCAAAGAAGATCGTCAAGCCTCCAGTTCTTCCGAAGCCAGTAGTCAGGGCTGCTGGCGACCTGCTGGAAAATCCTTGCGCAAAAAAGGATGCAGACTCTGATGGTTCGTCTGCACTTACAAATGGTATTGCTTCGTTGAAGCAAAGGGTTAGAGCTAGCCCTTTACCGATACGACGGTTAAGCAATAAGCTGCTAGGAAAGACTTCGCCTTGAGCAGCGCACTCAGTAGGATAACTGTTCGTGAATGCTTTTCCAGCTTATTAGCGTTTGTTTATGTGGCGCCACAAAGGAAGCTAAAGGTCGGGCCATGCGTGCTCATTTAAATTTATTGTTCTTGTACGCAGGGCACATAAGAATTTTTCAGCAAACTGAAGATGTTGTTTTTGGACTTGCTTTATATTTTGAATAGCAAGATTCAGATTTATACTTTTGTACGCATTATATCGCAAGCTATGGAAGTAATTTACGAGTGAGTCGGATTTTTCAAGCGTGCTAGTGTTTGAAGCATCGCTCTGGTTTGCCGTCAAACCGAGCTTGCCAATAACTCAAAAAAGAGGAGGTAGAGATTTTTTTTACTGCATTTTAAGTGTTTTTGTTATGTCTGGTTAGTTTGCGTGAAATGTGTAAATATATTTACGACTTAATATGGCGTGCTTAAAGATGAGATTTATTTCATGGATTCCTAACTTTTGTTATGTGTTGTGTGCCTCCTAAATGCGGATGCTGGATTGCCAGTAGATTGCAGGTTTCTTCCTGACCTTTGTGGACCGTGTCTGATGTCGGGGCTGTGGAAGAGTTGATGAGTTTTATTCTGGAGATCTGAGGAATTTCGACTTGTTCTAGGGTGCTAACAGAGTGGAGCAAGTATCGTTATTTCTGGTGCGCGTTTATTGTTATACCACGTGGCTGTCGTCAGTGCAAACGTGCTGCAAATCATCTTCGATTAGTCTTCATTAACAATCATTCATCCAATGAATTGACGAGATCTTTTTACAAAAACTCGTTGCTTTGCAGGAAATAATCAAAGAATGGAAATCTAGTTAATGAATCGACATCATGAAGCATGCAGCATGGAAAGAAGTAGGACTAAAGAAATATTAATTGTAGCAAGTATGCAGCACGAAATGAAAACTCCGAATGATTTCTATCAATCGTCAGTCCGAGCTGAATAAAATGTCTGTAACAAGCCCCACAAAAAAAGTATCTAGTGATATATATATATATATATATATATATATATATATATATATATATATATATATTTATATATATATGAAGACAAAGCACAATGCTTTTGAATTTTAACATGTTTCAACTAACCATAGTCATCTTCAGGAAATTATGAAAGCAATATTCAAAAACAAATCGTTTAAAATACGCAGAAATTTTGCTCCATAGCAACACACGCAGTTTCAATTGCTTACCAATATACAGCAAGTGCTAACCAGGTCCCAACCAGCTAAGATAAATCACTCAGGGGAAAGCAAAAAAGAAACACAACAATCAGCCCCAATTACGTAAAAGAACGATGTTCTCATGTCTTGCCTGGACATTTAGCTCTGGTTTTTCCGCCGCAATGTGTAGTGCCTCTTTAATTTTTAACATTGTTATTGTTGGGCTGTGGTCAATTGCTTTAAAAGATGCAGAAATGCAGAGTTTCTTGCACTTTTCGGATTGCCGTAAATGCCGAGGAATTGCTGTGACGCCACGATCATCATTCAAATGCTCCCGCGCCCTAGTCTCAAGTTGTCTCGCTGTGAGACCATTGTACTTGGCATTATAGCCAGGGCAAATAAACTCGTATATGACATGAGATCTTAGATGCTGGGGAGCTCTGTCCTTCAGTGAAAAATATGAGCCAATTGTGAGTGGGGTGAAGACTAGTGTAAGGTGAATATCCTTGCAATATTTCTGGGCAATTGATAGTAACCTGCTTTTAGTGATGCAGGAGATTTTTTCCGATGTACGGTAATTTAATGTATGTTTATTCTCTTGCATCTCTGAGTTTTAATTAGATTGAAGTTGTTGGGATTGGATCGATATCTTTGGTTTAGAAAGGATCGCGTAATTTTTTTTCAAGTAGATTTTCGAGAAAACAATTTTTCTCTAAAAGGAGATGAATGTTTTTTACGCTTTCGTGAAAGCCCAACCACGAACGGTTGATTTGAAACGCTCCGTAAGTAAACATCGAATTAGTCCTAATTTGTAAGAAAAAGGTGCGAAGCTTAAAAAGTTCGTGTATAAACAAGTAAATTTCGATTTGTGGTAAGACTTGGTCAATACAGCTGACCCCAAGTTTTTGACGAGTACATCAAGGTATGCTAGTCGTCCTTCAGACTCTCTGTCATACGTGAATTTTATGTTAGGATGCTATTCATTGATGAAGTTATAAAATAAATCAACATCATCTTTGGAATTAAACACACAAACGATATCGTCGACATAGCCTCGGTACATAACTATTTTGCATGCATTGAGCTCTTCCAGCCACATATTCTCGTAATGGCCCATAAAAAGATTTGCAAGTGTGGGTGCTAGCGGCGAGCCCATTGCTACCCCCAAAAGGTCTCCAGTTCTTCTGTAGATAAAGCAACATGGACTCCTGAAGAGAGAATAGAGAAATTCTTGTCAGGGCGAAATTGCCACTTGAATGATGAGTTTTACCTAAAAATCATTAAAATCCTCCAGAAGAGCCCATTCTCATGAAACATCGTTCAGCTACCTCGCGTACTTTGATAACACTTTGCTCTCGCTTGAACAGTTCAACCCCATCCTTCAAGGTCAGAATCCTTGAATTGACTGGGTGTAAAGTAGAGCCAAGCGTAGCACAGCAATAAAAGACGAACAGCTGTCGTCACGCTTCCTCTGAAGAGCAGACCTTTCCTTTAGGTTATACTTTCTAAGCAGGGCTGCGTTTTTAATGGTTAAAAATGCATACCGTTCACATGCCAATCTACATGGATTGTTGTATCTTTTTTTATCTGCGGGATCCAAATATCTTTTTATATAACTTTGCAAGATAACGTAACATTATTTATAAAAATATATAAATAATATTAAGTATGATAATGTTATATTTTTAAAGCATGGCTGTGTTGGTTAAAGGTGCATTCAGTACACATGCCGAATCTAAATTGTTATGATGCATTATTTTGCTTGGTCGTGCTTCACACAGTTTCCCTTGCCGTCTTCTATACTGCCTCTCAGAAGTAGCCTCTTGTACGCTAGTGTAAATTGATGTGCTGCAGGGCTGTAACTAAACCCTGCAGCTGAGAGGATCCCGCCAAAAAGCAATACTAGATAATCCTGGCTGAATATGTGTATCATCTGGTAGCGCATTGATTCAACTAGAACCTTGACAACCTCCTTGAACAATGCGTTAATTCTTAAGGCCATAAGCAATGCAACAAATCCTCTCTTTTGACGCGTTTCATCAAGAAGTTCAATTATACATGTAGTCATGAGCTTTCACTGCGTACATTTGTCTGCTGTGGTAAGACGTGGCTGGCACCAATTATAACAGAGACATCTTTACTGAACAGTTGCATATAAATGATCGAACGTTCGAATGAACTTAACAGTTGTTTGGGGTCCATTGAATTATTGCGTTTCTAAGACTTGACGAAAAAAAAAAACATTTCTATGCAAGACATAAGTTACTAGTTTCATTTTCTGCTCCCATCATTTTGTCATGAGGATGGCAAGAGAAAAATAAAAAAACATAAGGCCAAGATGTAGCGTTGCTTCCTCACTGAGGAAGAGCGTGCAACTTTCTGAAGATAGATGAAAAATCTGCGGGTATTGATTGCAATTTGGTAATTGTTTATTTCAAAAACGATATCACTGCTGTTTTTCAAATTCTTCTTTTCTAGGGATTTCACTTTCATTCGGTAGGTGATAGTCAGCAATCCTTGATCAACATTATAGATAATTGATTTGTCTATTTGTCACTGACGATATGTATATTTGCTAAGATTGCATTGCCGCAAGCTGAAAGGACTATTTTGCAATCGACTTTCTCCTGGGACTATTTCGAGGCTGTCTTCATGAGCTCCCGTGATAATTCTATGCCTGCGTGTTTAAACTTTAGTAAACATAGGCTACCTGTAGTTTGAAGAATCTTGCGATTGCTCTCTTGCAGATGCCTTAAGGCCGCAGCATTTTTTTACTCTTCATTGAAACCTCTGCGCATTAATAGAACATTCTGCCTCGCAGTTGCAGCAGGATAGGATGCTCTGTATGTCAAGGCGCTTGAAAGAATGGTTTGATTTTAGATAATGGATTGCATTCCGGTTCGTGTGTTTATGCACCGGAATTGTCAATAGAGTTCAGGTTGTGGAAACGCAAACGTTTCTCAAGTTTATTTTTGTGAAACCCAATTGTTTCTGACACATTTCATGAGATGCATATTTTACATTGAAAACAAAGCATTTTACAAAAATTAGAAGAGTTAGTGATGGAGGGCTTAAAGTAGCAACAAAGAATTCTGCAAGGGCTATTTTATTAAATTTTCTGTACGATGAAAAAAAATGTGCAAGCTCAAAACAACATACCAAGAACCAATCCTGCAAATAATATGCAGTTCACGTATTTTTTCTTCTGGATAATCGCACCGGCATATTAACACCTGGATAGTGCTGGATCGACAACTAATTTCCAAAAGAAAATTTAGAAGATCTCCTTACGCCACCCATTACACAACAAGCAGAACTCTTACGAAGATAAGATGGATGAGAAGAAAAGGCAACGGTAACAAAGAAACACGTATGCCCTGTAACAGCGTGCATGCATTTGAAAAGCTAGCAACAGATCTTCACTTCTTACCGAAGGATGGTTAGAGGAAAGTACCTCCTGAAACCCCTTTATCAGCATTACCTAATCTGATCAGTACTGAAGGCAGAGAAGATTTTCTATTTAAAGTTGAAGAGATGATGAAATACAACACAATTTAGGAACATCAAGCGATGGAATACTTTCGGATTTGAGGAGAAAGGCTTCGCTCAGGCCTCGTTATAACCTCGCCTCACCCGTAAACAACAGTTCAAACAGATATGGTTAACGCCGTCGCAGTTAGGCCACAGCCAGACACACAACACTTACTACCATGCTAAAAAGCTACATGACTCCTGCTCTTCAGATGTAAACACAACCGCCCAATCTCAGGCCTTTTGTAACGAAGACCACTGATGGACTTTTCGAAGCGTGATGGTGTGGTACCACATTTTTCATTAATTTTCCAATATGATCATCTGTCTGACGTTCAATGAAATGATCAGGTCAATTTTCGCAAAGTGTGATGGCTTCCAACCTGGACAGCGCATGTTACTTAATGCTGCTTCTTTATTCGCAATGGATCTGATGGCCATCTGCATGATAACATTTTCATTTTAAGTCGCATGTGAATCTGCGCCAAGCAACAAGTAAGGGGAGCAAGGCTTAATGAAACACCGACAGGTGTACTGTTGTTCTTAGCATAAATTACTGCAGACCCGCCGAAGCCGTTCTCGATAGTTTCGGGTGCGCGGTAGACGCTTAGGCTGGGCTATCGAGTACTAGATCAGTGGGCAAGACGCAACTGCCCTTTGAGGAACCGGTAAGCAAGTGCAAAATAAATACAAATGTCTCCTACAATCGTTGTACATAAAAGCGCCTTCTGAAAGCATGGCTTCATAATTGTAAAAATAAGTGAATATTTTTCATTTTGTATTCAGCTCTTAATTTTGTTTTTCTGCAAGTGACATTTCATAAATGTAGATTCTATAAATCAATAGATCAAAGGCAGTCTGCGTTTCAATACGCGCAGCAACAACTAGTGCATAGGTTTAAAGTACTTCAGCCAAGTCTTTTGTCAGGAAATTTTTTTAATGGACCTTTTGTCAAAAGATTCTCCTAATTCTATGCTGCGAAAGCACGCGTTTCGAAAATCGAATTGGAAACGGAGCAAGCCAGATGAATCCAAAATTTATTGCAAACCTGATATCGGCACATCAGAAACTGACACATAGTTGCATCGGCAATGTATATCTCACATTCACGATACAGAGTAATAGTATGATGCAGCATTGCCCGCACACACACAAACACACACACACACACACACAAACACATACACACGCACACACACAAACACACACACACACACACACACAAACACACAACAAGATTTAAGAATATCGCATTGTCGCATATTTTTTAAAGATTGAATTCAGGTAAAACTCCAAATCAGACAAATCAAAAAGTGTCCATGAATTTCCAAAGAGACCATAGAGAACAGATCGTGAAATATCAGAGCATCAATAATGAGTGATAGCTTCGCTCCCAGTGCCGAGAACCATGAAACTCCTGTCAGAAACCAGATGATATTCGATCATAGGATGCAAACGCAGAAATTGAGAGCACCACTTCGAGCAGTCAGCACCTTCGTCATTCCTCGTGGAGCGATAAATCGCTGAACAGCGCCGGGTAGTACGAGTAACACCGCTGCACGATGAGCCTCTTAATCTGCTCCATACGGCGGTCGTTCTGCAGTACAAAAACGCGCAGCACCGTCACGTTGCATTAAACAGCGCCCTAACACAAGCTTCATGTGCCAGCCAGATAAGGCCTGCTAAGATTTTTCCCGATGTTTTCGGCGATTGCTGTACCGAAACGCAGTAACTTACTTCAAACAAGTAATCTTCGAGTTTTCAAGGAGTTCTTATGCATTTCATCAACGAAATCTTACTTGCAATCCGATGGTGTTAGAAAGATCGCCATCTTTAAGATGTATAGAAGGAGTAACTCCAATTACAGACTCTCCTAAAAGAAATGTTAATTTGCATCAGTAGGTCTGATCGAACACAGATGCTAGAGAACGCGCACACGACTTCTGAATGTGAGCGAGGATAAGCGACGTATTGCAGATTCATGGTAAGGCTGGCCAGCGCTTATGGGTCAAAGGGTAACGATCTTGATGAAAGAAGGTTTGTAGTACAAGTAAGAGTAACACAGGCAGATTGACACGAAAATACCTACCACTCTTGACTCCACATACTTGCTGAAGAGTAACAATGGCAGCTATAGCATCGTCCAAAGTAATCTTAGATGAAAAATGTTATAAAATATTTTTTTACCCTAATGCCACGCAAGATATCAGGTTTCCAATCGCTAATGACATGTGCAATTATTTCACATAGTAATAGGTTGCACCTCAGACTTAAATGTGCGATCGCTTAAGTGTAACATGAATCGATAACAAATAAATACCTACCACGTCCTGCAATCTAAGTTTCGCGTGAGCAGCAGCCATTGATGTTCTAGGGAATAATGAAAACAGAACTTTTTATGAGAAGACTGAGCGCGATAAAACCACCATTAACCTTGTTTAGCCTCTCAACACCGAACATATGCACTTGCTTGACAAAACAAGCAAAATTGCATGCTAAACATTATAGCACATAGGTCAGCTGGAAGTTAATGAGTCTCTTCTTAGTTAAGATTAATGCGTGACGCTTGCTGCAATCGTAAACTGCACAGCAAGCAGTATAGAAAGATGCTGCTGACTAAATGACATGCTGAAGTAAGCTGAAGTAAGCTAAGCTAACTACAAAGCAAAACTTACAGAGTTTGAAGCAGTGACTGCGGAGTACTATTCTGACTCAACTTCCGCTGCACTAAATAATACGCTTTCAAAAGATTCGATACTGCATCGGGTAACTCAACCCGACGGCTGCGGACGAACTGTAAAAACTGATAAAGAAAAGTAACGTAAAACCCGCCCGCTAACTGACGACCAAATACAAGCAAGATTACACGAAAAAAGTAGCAAACGAGAAAGCAGGAACGAAAATAAAGTCAGTAAGTTAAATGCCTGTGACCGCTTGCCGAACACGGCGAAGTTTCCTGCAACATCAGAACATGAAAACAATCCCAAGCGCGTACGAAGAAGCCATCACAGTCTATTCGCTAGCAGAAGCACTAAAACGCATACTTGTCTCAAGTCGCTCTCATCGAATATACATCCTGGCTTGCCCTTTATCGACCTCCTCAGCAAAATGTGCTGACAAAGCGAGGATCCTATCATGTCCTCAGCGTCACATTCCTCTTCCCAGATTACGACACTAAAATAGCTAAATGAGAGTTCCAGTCAGGGCAATACACGGCAGGTTGGTGACCCCACAAGCAAATCGCAACAAATACGAGGCAGTAATAGAGTGATCGAACTGCAAAAAAGAAGGCCTTCGAAAACATTAGCTTACCTGAATAACGCTTGAGGGAAAACTGAACAATCCTACAAAAAAAAAGGCCGGTTCTTAATAACTAAGGATATAATGGTCGCATGGAACTGCCTCAGAGAAATTCCGTTAAATGTAAAGCACATCGCTAATCGTTCAAGTCACCAACAATCCAAGTGCATACGGCTTCTCAATCTCGATTCTTTTGACCGACTAGCAGCCCATCTCTAGTTCCAAAAACTAGTTCCAAAAACAACAACAAAATGCGGTTCACAAGCGACCTCTAGAAATTGGACATGCATCATACAGAAGAGCTTCTACCACACCCCTGGGGTTTAACACTCAGACATAAGATCGGCTTTTTGCAGAAACGAGGAAAAACATAAAGTACGTTTACAGCACTAGCAGTGCACTGTGTGGCACTTGTTACCTTCGCCAGGTTGCGTTCATTTTCGACACAAGCCCAAACAGAACATCTGAACGGCAAATTGTAAATTGTCTGCTGCAACTGATCGCACAGTTTCCGAGGGATATCCACAGAGATAGAACCAGACTCAAAAGCTAGAAACAAAGCTAAAGCAATTTACCCAACGTGGTACCTAGTGTATCTGCTTCAATGTGAGGCTACAAACCGCTTACGCTAAAATAAAATAAAATAAATGCGTATATCTAAAACAAGAACATTAAAGTCACGCATGCTATGGCTACGGATCGCTAGAATCATTGTAGTTTATTCCAGATTGCCTAACCATTCCTCAAAAGTGGGGACATTGGCCGAGAAAATTGTCGAATATTATCTACATGGGCAGTGGAATAGCCCATGTATAAATAAGTTTAAAGAATGAACACAACCAGAATCCGTGAGTGGAATCGCGGATTACCCTTGCATAATTGCTCCGTAGTTTCCTTCTTGAACTGAGAGAGGCTCGGGATGTAACAAACTCCACTGCCAGCAAGAGATAAGCTTCCACCTTAACAAAGAGAAAACAAAGGAGCAGAAAAAGAATGAGCCAACTGTTCCGATTCAGAGATTGCAGACCGTAAACACAAACGTACGCGAAATTTTCAGGACGGGCAGAACACCTGCCCCCTGACTATATCTAAGCATATCGTACACAAATATTCACACACCTAACAATTACAAATACACTCCACACATACAAATACAGTCGATCGCGCGGACACAGAAGCAGACAATTGGAAGACTCACGCACTAGGGCCAAACGTTATAAACTGCTGAGATCGATCACCTGCAAAAGCTGAAGCTTAGAACATGATCTTTGTCATAACCACTCTCAATAGTGGATGATTAACCACATTACCAAGAGCGTGCAATGAGCTCCGTCTTACTCGCGCATTTTATCTATTGCTCTATCTTTCTCCCCTTCTCTCTCTCTATCTTTCTATCTCTCTCTATCTATCTATCCATCCATCCATCCATCCATCCATCCATCCATCCATCCATCCATCCATCCATCCATCCATCCAT
>QQSS02187821.1:0-13465 GCA_003687565.2 Craspedacusta sowerbii | reverse complement strand
GACGTCGGCTGATGTCTTCGACTTCAGAAGCGAATCTTTCATCAGTGTGCGATCAGCTGCTGCCACATTTTTAATTATTTTTAATGCTCGACGGGGTGGTGAGCCCGTTTGCTTGCTCCTTAGAAAGTGAGAGGAAGCTCTACGCGGAGATTGGCTCGACGAGAACGACCCAGAAGCGGACGATATGTTGATAACGGATAACTGACAAGGGATCAGACCACTTGGTGCCAGTTATGTTCCCCAAAGAATGCCATAGAGCTTTAAAGTATCTGACAGACTCAGATGTCAGAAAAAATGTCGGCGTTGCCACTACCAACGATACATCTTCGCAAGCACAAAGAACAGCGAGTCGCATCAAGTTGGATGGCACTGTATAAACGAAGTTCTGACGAAACTGGATAAGGTTGGAGCTATAATGCAACAAAAAACAGAATCGCCAGTCTCTTGGGAAATTTTAAAATTACAGATAAAGAAAGAGACTTTCTTTTCCGCCATTCGAAAAACATCAACGAGAACATATATCAAGCTACAGCAGTTACTCAGCAAATTCGTTCTACAGGACAAAGCCTTCTGCAGATTCGAGACAGGAAAGGCTTCAGCAAGCAAGAAAGTCTTGCAGTGAGGAAGTGTTCATTAGATTTGTATTCAACGTATTTGTATAAGTCACCTTGAGTCTTTTACAATAGATTTTATAATTAGACTAATACAAATGCTGCAATGATTATGTGCAATTGAGATATAATTTTTCTTCTAGTCATTAAAAGCAGATAGCAAGGGGCAGGCAACAGCCACAAAGCCCAACGCAGAATCCGTGAGTTGGCAAAAAGATAAAAATGAATTGAGCTGGATTAAGTATCCCACGGGCGAGACTGTCCAGTGGAAAGTATGCTTGTATTATATACTGTAACATTTTGCAATTCCTATACTTAAACATGAGCTAATTGGTATCGACATATCAATGAAGACCTGGATTTCTAGTGCATGCAAGAGACACTATAGCTCACTAAACTGCAAAACTCAACATCTGCATTTTAGCCATCATCTCAAAGAAAAACAGAAGTCAGAGACACCTACACTTTGAAAGGAAATCAGGAGACCTCACTCATTTCAGGTAACGCGACGGCATCTTCACAAACCCACATTGATTTTAGTTGCATCGGTCCCAAAGATTTAAAGCATTCAGAGGTTGGGGAAGCTACTAATAAAAAACACCCTAGAATGCTTGCAAGGGCATGTAACTCTACAATCTAAACTTTAGAATACTCTGTAATTAGATGAATCCGTCACGGCGGAGAAAGTCCAATCCACATAGATTCGCGAGAAATATCCAAAGAGAAATACACTTAGCATAGGTACTTTTAAACATAGAGTTTCCCTTGGACTGACTAGTTGCATATCCTTCTCACAGATAAAATGTATATGTATCTGAAATTTTATAGCGATAGGTAAACAAGGAAGACCTACTAAGCCCATTCATGAGAATAAAATACAGAAGAAATCTCAAGGTCGGTTGCGTGTATCAAGTGAACAGAGCGACAACACTGAGCAAAAAAGTGTTCCCAGCTTCACAGGCTAAAAAAGCAGCGAGCACTTAGTCACACAAGTAAGCACAGGCCAATCACAGGAAGGTGAGATAGATCTAAGCGATCATACACAACAGGAAACGTATTCAGTTAGACATAATAACTATTCATGCAGAGAATTCACCAAATGGTCAGCTGAATACTTAGGGTTCATCCAAAACCTTAATAAGGAATTAAAAGAGATCTGAATAGTTACACTGTTTCCTAGAGATTAAAAACGTCCTCAGATTTGTATTTTCTTCATATTGTCAAAAAAATGAGGTTCTCAATATCTCTGTTTAGAGCATGAGCTTAAGGAGCTCATCAACAAAACGTGCTGCACCGAAAGCAACAGTGCATCAGAAGATGATTACGGAACAAGCTTCAAAAAATATTCAGGTAGATATGCTTTCTTCGATTAGTACTTGCAGCAAAACAAACTATAAAAAGCACACAATTACAATTTTCAGGCAATGCAGACCGCAAGACTAAGCCTGACGTACTGCAAGCAGCCTGCCAGAAGCATTTTAATTTGCACTGTAACATATCAATTACAACGGTTTTTTAAAAAGCGAACTGAAAACTTGACTATTAGATAGAGGAAGTAAAAATATTTGATTGAGCATCAGTTTTAGAAATGCATGATGTCTTTCAAGAAGATTAATTTGCGCGCAGCTTTGGATCTGCAAAAGGGAGACAGCTTCCTGCATAGCTTACACAATGACTCACAAATAAAAATGATTTTAGACTTACAAAGACGAGGTCAAAATCAGTGGACTGAGGAATCCAAAGATTTGTTTGAATCTACATTCCAGGCATACTTGCACAAGGAACATGGTTACCCAGGTAGGCATTACTCTCTATCAGCGCTTGGCGTATCTACTAATTGAAAATGACAGAAGTGATCAAAGTAGTGGATAAAGATGTAAAGACCTCCATGAAAGGAGGTAAAGACCTCCATCTCTTGTTTAGATCGAAAAACCATGGAAAAGTGTGCCAATCAACCTGGCATGACATACATGCAAGTACGCACAAGGATTGTGAACACGAGAAGAGCCAAGAGCGCTAAGATAGCAAATCTTCAAAAGAAGATGCACATGGTGTAACACAGGAACACCAAATGTTGAACTTGTAGTTATTCTTTCGGAACATATTGCGCTCAGAAAGAGAAATAAGAATTCGGTAGCTATTCTTTTTTTAAGTGCCATGCATTCTCTTTTGCCTTATCATATTTATTTATTTCGTTAGAATAACCATACTTAGCTTTGCTGTAGATTCCACCTGCCTTCTTTCCATACTGTTTCTTAATGAGTACAGAAGCATCTGAATTCTCACCTTTCAAGTAGGTTGAATTATCTATTCTAATGAGTAAAGACAAGAGTTGCCATTTTTTCTTTCCTTTTCAATTCGCCTTTGCAAAAACTTAAACTTCCTAGATGAAAACCTTGTCCCGTGCGTTAGAAACTGTTATCCTCAATCAACAACGAAGAAACTTTACTTTGATCTACATCATCTAATCTGCAACACAATCATGTCTACACTGATTTCAAAAACAAGTCACTTCTTATTTGAGTTCCAAGATATGAAGCCCCCTCCAGAAATAAAAAACAATATATAATAATAAATACGATAAGCTGTCGTATGCCGCGCACCTGTAATCGTAACTCTGCAAGCGCCGGGGTTGGGGTGGATTTACACCGATTACAACCTACTTGCTCTTTGCATAATCACCACTGTCTTTGTGATTTTGGCCAGGCAAGGTTTCATTTCCAGTAACGCAACTTGTTGATGTAAGATTAAAAAAAAAAACTTTTCCAGTAACGCAACTTGTTGATGTAAGATTTAAAAAAAAACTTCTCCAGTAACGCAACTTGTTGCCGAAAGATTAAAAAAAAAGACGGCAGAGTTATAATTAGCTCCTTGAAACGGTGCGAGTCAGCAGGTGTCGAGTTTGAATCAGCGATACCCACCGTACTACGAACCAAGTTTCTGGAAGCACAAATCAGGGGTAGAATGTCTTACCTCGTCCAGAACTTAACAAAACATCTGCGAGGAAAACAGACGTTAATGGATTATGGAGCTGAGTTCGCTCGCCAGGTCAGACTTCTGTTAACTTCGCTAAGAGGGATGTCATCGCTAACGCGAGCTTTGCCAGCCTTTCCATATCCAGTGTGGAATGTCTATCAGCGCATACTCGATGGCCGGTCGAACCAATACCTTGGCGAAAGCTTGCCGATAAATCCAAACATTAGAACCTCTATTGATCCTATTTCGAGGCTACAGTGGAGCGTTGACGCCGAATACGAAAGATTTGTGTGGCCACAAATCAGCCACGCCCAAAGAGCGCCACCTGTTTCGTCCTCTGCTTTCGTACCCCTGAATCTCCCTGAATGAGTCATTCCACTCAACCTTACAGCAAACACACGCATATTTCGTAACCAATAGTTTGCCATGTCCATAATTTCAGGCGAGAGAAATTTATGCTAAACTATAACGGATCCGTATGGGTGCGCAAAATTATCCCTGCGATGCGAAGGGCAGGGTTAGGGGAAAGCAGCGCGGGCTCCACGAGGTTTCTCAGTTCGGAGAGGATGACCCTTAAGTGCCACCAAGCCAGAAAACAGAAATTTATTCTAGCACCACGAAGTCAACCTTTGGCATCCCCATATGAAAGATCCTGCTCAAGAAGTTTTCGCGACTTCACCGGGTGTTAGTTCCATGAATGTTCTACGCTCGGAGAGGATACAATTTAGAAATTAATTCTATCACCACGTCAACTATTGGCATCCCCATATGAAAGATCCTGCTCAAGAAGTTTTCGCCATAAACGATGCTTCAAAAAAGAAATTTGTGATCTTCAAAACATGTCAGTCACTCAAGAGTACCAGTCCAACAAAAATACGAAATTAAAAAGAATGCTGAAACGACAGATGCGGACACACATAGCCAGAAACGTAAAAGGCAGCCTCTCGATCCGCTGCAACAAGCACAATGTCCTTGTTTCTCTGAGCTAACTATTGGCATCCCCATATGAAAGATCCTGCTCAAGGGGTTTTTGCCTTAAATGACCATCCTACTTAAAAAGTGAGAAACCTGTGACAATGGCCGGCGAGAATGCTATGCTATGGTAGAGGTCACTGGTTGTAGAATTTTAAGAAGTCACGTCTAAGCCAACTGTGCGCAGAACAGGACTGTGAAAAGTTTTCCTGGGCAAGTTTCAAGTTTACATATACAAGGCGAATATATGGATATAAGATGTGCGTTAAACTTATTCCAATAAGGCAATGCAACAGATGGATTGCGCACACTGACGACAGTAGAAAGAATAGAAAGTATGAATAATTGGCCAAAACAACATACTAATCTTGCGAAAATTAAAAATTTGTACAAGCCTTGTAATGTTCCCAATATAAGCCAGCACGAGTTAGCCATAACATAGACGATAACGATGCTGAAACAGCTCAGGACTTACAACCAAAATCTGGACACACAAGCAGACAAATCGTTGTCACGAAACCTTACAGTGCATGACCTCCAGGTGCATACGCTGCGCATTATTAAGAAAACATCACTCCAAAGTGGTCGGAGACGATAAACGTCACTGGATCACTCTCAATGACTCTTTCCGTTCCCACACTTTTCATAACCGCTACTTTATTATGTGCACACTCTAAGGCAAAAATATCCATGAAAATTCTGAACACCCGCGCATGGGTGCGTAAAATGATTCTCGCGAACCAAACGGTAAGGCGATGCGACGTAAAGGAACTTACGATTCCATGAATGGTCTAAGTTCGGAGAGGATACCACTGCGATCCAACCACGTTCTGATACAGAAATCAATTCTAGCGCTGCCGAGTCAACCATTGGCATCCCCATATGAAAGATCCTGCTCAAGAAGTGTTCGCGACTTCACCGGGTGTTCGTTCCATGAATGTTCTACGCTCGGAGAGGATACAACTTAGACCCCGCCATGTTTCAATTCAAAGATTAATTCTATCACCACGTCAACCATTGGCATCCCCATATGAAAGATCCTGCTCAAAAAGTTTTCGCCATAAACGATTCTTCAAGAAAGAAATTTGCGATCTTCAAAACATGTCAGTCATTTAAAGAGTACCAGTCCAACAAAAATACGAAATTAAAAAGAATGCTCAAACGACAGATGCGGACACAGATAGCCACAAACGCAAAAGGCAGCCTCTCGATCCGCTGCAACAAGCACAATGTCCTAGCTTCTCTGAGCTAACTATTGGCATCCCCATATGAAAGATCCTGCTCATGGGGTTTTTGCCTTAAATGACCATCCTACTTGAAAAGTGAGAAACCTGTGACGATGGCCGGCGAGAATGCTATGCTGTGGTAGAGGTTACTGGTTGTAGAATTCTAATAAGTCACGTCTAAGCCAACTCTTCCCAACTCTGAACAAATAATAGACTCCCGTTCGGACGAAAGGGCTCGCAAGAACTTTGAATTTTTCCAAGCCAGCCGTCAATTACAGTTGCAGCGAGTTAACCATTAGCGTACCCACATGAAAGACCCTACTTAACGAGATTTTGCATTGAAACTAGGACACTCTACTTTAAAAGGTGAGTGAGAAAGCTGCGGCGATTGCTGGCAAGAATACTTTAGCTATGGTAGAGGCTATGGAAACCACAATGAGACGAAAGGTCACCATCAACATCAACGCCATGGGGTCAAATGCTTAGAGAACCCGTAAGAATGCGGGAATCATCCTTCCACAATAGCTACAAGTTTTTTCCCATAGAAGATGCCAGGTGGCCAGAGAACATGCTGCAATTAAATCGGTACTGAGCGAAATTGTCACGACATTCAACAGCACAGTGGATAGAGCAAGTATGGCAGCCAATATCAAACGCTTACATCCAGTTGAAAGTGAGACGAACGAACAAGGACTGAATGGTCACCATCCCAGAAAGAGGTCAAAGTGCACTTGTGAAACCCCGGTGAAAGACCACGGACACACTACAAAAAAAAAAGACACTTAATTTTACGACGAAACACGTTCATCCAGACACGCCCACAGGTGTGCATACGACTACTTCGCATGTGCAGAACTAGAAATAGCTTTCTTAACCTGAACTTGAACTTTCGAATAGCTTAAGATACATTATAATTAATTGATATATAAACGCCTTTTGCTTGAAAATCAATAACGATTTTACATATTGCATGGCAAGGCTGGGCGGGCTAGGTTGGGCGGATTAGGCGCGGGGTTAGTGTTATCACGGATGTCAATCAATGTACGAGGTAAATGTCGTTCAATCAAAGAAAGGCGTACAAACTGAAACACAACCACGGTTCAAATCGTTCATTCAAAACCGTTCAAAATAATTCCATAAAGTTAATGTCGTCAGTCTACATCGCAAAAACTCAACCAGAAACCTTCCCTCGCGAACGAAACGCAGCGAGTTACGGCGTGGTCAGGAATGCAAAAACGTCTAAAAATATTCGAACCAATATCATATAATAAAAAAAACTGAAATCTGGACCTTGTGAAATACATTCAGCGCCATCCTATAAAAGGGCTGTGCTTGGACTCGCGCAGAACTTTCGTTTCTCCACAATACTGTATAATTGCATACCATGTCGTCTACCACAATACAAGCCACTTGTAAGCTGTGAAAGCCAGACAAGAAGCCTTACGACCGCTCCCTGAAGAGACATTTCCTTCGTTAGCGCGGAGATGAAAAGTAGACTCCGCTGACCCAGTAGAGTTGTAAGTCCCGTCTGATTGCCCCATGCTTCATCGAACTTGCACTTGCATCAGATCCGCCCATTACGATTGTTATCACCTCGGCTTTGCGAAAGTACATTGCGGAACAAATGCCTAGATTTCCCATCTTTTTTTTCTTCTTCGTAAAATGAGATGCTTATAATCTAAGTTTTAAAAAGCTCCAATAGCAGGGAAACCAGTCCCGATATTGTCATTTTCCGGGAGTAATCCAGACCGATGTATAACACTTATACTGAGCTAGTCTAAATTCAAAGAACAAAAATTCTTAGATCAACAAATATACACACCAAGCCTAAACTTCAAGCGAAATACCTAAGTTCTACTAAGAAGCACTAACACTCGCATAAGGGCAGCAGCATTCGATAATACCCAGACGTTTGACCACGTTAACAGCCGAACAAGCCCACGCCGTGTGAACAAGCGGCCCTTCAAGATTCACCCCAGAAACTCGATGGAGCTAAGTTTCAAATAAATCCTGGGATTGGAGCTACAAAAAGTTCTTGTTCCAAGCTTTCTCAACCCAAAACCAGCATCATATACTAACAAAAACATCCACCATACAAGCCATAGGCTAAAACAGCAGGAACGTGGTTATTCTCCCAACACAGGAGTCATTTATGAAGCTTTACCAAAATTTATTATCCAATCAGCAAAGCAAACACAGGTAACCATGGCACCAAAAAGTTTTCATCACACGAATAAAACGTACGATTTGTAAAGTTCTTCAGCTCTAGAAGAAATCCAATGCCAATAACGCTTTCCAAAAACAAAACTTAAATACACGTGCTATTGACGCTATCACACCATTTATCTATTTTGCATCACCACGTTATCCACATACAACAGACTTTCCAGTTACGAAGTTGAGACAAATACAGTCCATAACCTTTAATTCATATAATTGTAAAACCGAATATGCATTAGAGAGCGTACATGTGAATGCAGGTAGCTCTCGCATCCTTATCAAACAGAAGCAATGGATTTTTAAGTCACGCTTTCAAGAAACGAGGTTATTCGGCCTACAAAACGGTCATGTACGAAATTCATTAGACGCTGACCAACGGACAAGTAACTCAAGCACTTGAACCAACCATGACATAAGAAAAGCTTCGCCAAACGCAACAGAAAGCGAGTAAACGCAAAGCACTTCAACTCATCATATACTCTACGTACAAACAATGCTCTCCCAAATCCAACAACCAAATACAAACACATATATCAGTGCTTTTACCACATAAGCTAAGCTAACGAGTACCTTAAGGTCCCTTGTTTTTAAGAGATGCCCATGCGAAAGTGAATTTCTTGTTCATGATCGGCGCATGCAAAGAGAAGCGTATGCACACCTGCGTGTAAGAGGTAAGTGTTTTAGACTACTTAAATCAACACGGACGACAAAACTTTGCGCAGCCACCACAATACTCCCTAACACACATACACACACACATTCATACACACGAACACAAACAAAAAACATACACAATTATTCACACACATACACAGACACACACATACGTATGGAAAAAATGTTCGCCCAACGAGTACGGAAAAAATCCGCCACAGCATCAGCTTCCTCCACGTTGTCAAATAAATGGACGTGCTACAGAAACAACCGCCAGAATGACAACACTGAAATCGTAAAGTGCAAATATAAACAGGAAAGGATTTTCAATCCAGAAAAAAAAAATACGGTAAGAGTGTATTCCATTATTCGTGACGGAACACTAGCAGTTGCAGACAATCTTCATCAGCAAATACTCCGACCTCCCACCTTGTTTGGCAAAAAGAGAGAACTCCGAACGTCAGTCCGTTCAGAATCTTAGTTTTCCCGGAGAGCCACCATTCAAATGTTTTTAGGGTTTTTCCTGAAAATCATTAAGCCACTGCAAAACCAGGCAGGAAAGCCTCACGAGAAAGGCGGTAAAATTGAGCGCATCGATTTATTACAGGTATTAAGACAAAAGATTCACATTTCCGAGAAGGTCGGTTGTATGACGAAGTCATAAATTCCTTCATGTTAGGTCTCGCTGAACCCTTTTCCTCGGTGTTATACTGTGGCTCAAGTGCAGCCCTGTTTGTTGAGAGAGGAGGAAGTATTTCATGTCTTTGGGTCGACGAAGATCTATCTTCGAAGACCTTTTGATGCCGTACAATCCCAGCGATATGCATTAGTCTAGCTAGACATAGATTCTGACAAATAGGTACAATTACAAAGGAACCTGTCAGAGCGATCGTCACTCTAAACATCGCACCACATGTAAGAAACAAAATGCTAACCAAACAGATGCCTTTCGTTTTATGTTTCGAATGGTTAAGATAGGTTTCTACCCCAAAATACGAACGCTATAGTTGTCTACAAAGGCGAACGGTGCATGGTTTGCCAAAAATGAAACGGAGTTTAAGACCTTTTATTCTCGCTTACATACATCGCACGTACTATGGATGAATTCTTATTTTATGTTAGTTTGAAACTTTCTCTGTGCTAGAAAATTCGTACTATCCTGTTTTCTTGTACTAATTCAAAATCTTTACATTTTTATGACAATGCTTATCTTATAAGCTCATTTCGAATGTTTAGGCATTTTCCACGGGAGATCGCGAAGTTATTATTCCGCGAAGGAGAGTAATCGACAACATAGTTGGCTAGTTCCACAGGGCGTTCCGTGGAGAGAATCCCATGAAACTGTCGACTCGCACTAGGCGACAATACACTAACAGATCTCGAAAGCAGGTGCAAAATTGGCTGAAAAATTGTCAGGAACATGGGGAGGAATTTCCCATCTTTACCAATAAAAACAAATTAAGGCCCGTTACAGCTAATCATCCCATGGATCAGGTGCAAGTGGACTTAGTGGACTTGTCTTCGACATCAAGCTTCGCTGATGCAACGACATACCGTTATGTTTTTACTTTCTTGGATGTGTTTTCGCGCTATCTTGTATTGGCGGATAGAACGGAAGAAAAGACGGCCACTAAGACGGCATAACTAAGCTCGGAATAACATATTGATCGCCGTAATCCATCCGAACCCTGCACAGGTTTTTGTTTCATCAATAAGTTTAGAGTTGCCGTTGTGCATCCGAAAAGAACCAGAAGAGCTGGTAAGAGTATTGAAGGAGCAGCATCTCTGCTGTGTGGACGTAGGGAGGGACGGGAACTGCTTTTTCCGCGCAGTTTCGCATCAACTCTTTGGAACCGAGTTGAGGCATGATGAAGTCCGGCGTTTTGGTATAAACTACATGCTGGACAATCCGGAAGACTTCCGAGAGTTAATAGATGATAACAATTTTAAGTTTCTAGACGAATACGCTCATCTTGGCCAGTTTGCGGATTATCATATAATCCAAAGTGTTAGTGAAGCCTACCGTATTAACATTTAAGCGTTCAATTCGAACAGGACCCGCTATCCTGTCACATTGCTAAGTCCAAGAAACATGCCTGACACTCAAAAGAACTCGGCGCGTCATGACTTTAGGACACATCGACCAAAACCATTGTGTCAATCCGCCCTGTTAATCCACTCCTACTCACAGCCTGGGGTGGGGTAAAAGCAGACGGTCACGAGCTGCGCAATACTTGTCCACTGGATGGACCATTGTCGTTTTGATGGCCCTTCTTAAAACGCGCCCCTTGCTTTTTGAATTGGAACGAGAGCATATCGAGAATGCACGTTGTGGTGCAATTCGAGAAACTCTACGGTTTTTTATGTTAGGAAAGCCAAGCGACGGGAAATTATTTTGGCATAATAGAATCTTTCCGGCAAGTCTCGTTTCAGCGTCCCCTCAATACGACATGTATGGCAGTGAGTCAGAGCTGTTTTTCGAGCCTGTGGCACGATCTACGCTGGGAAAATTGACAGCACCGTCGAGAACGCACGTGAATCTCCCACATGTCTGCACAGGGATGTGAGCCGCTTACAATATGTAAGGGTCAGCCAAAGTAGTTCTCGAAAGATATATAAGAATATTGCTGATTCGCTAAAGCCGCAGAAAGGATCCTGCAACAAATGTGGTGAGTCATATACTCGGTCTGCTCGCTTGCAAGGACCCAGTCCTCCATTGTTGTTCATACCTGGAGATGCACTAGACAACAGCATGGACTTTGTAACTGTGCTGCAAATTCCTCAAGGCCTTGCTACGCCGACCTACGTTTTGATGTACGTAGGAATTAAGCTCCATTCTGCAGAACACTTCGTTGCGTTTCTTCGCTGCCTTAACAGCCCTTGGTATCTATTTGACGGACTACACGATCCAGTTGTCAGCGCGTATAATCAGTCAAAATCCGCCTCAGATTTTGGCAATGTATTGAAATGAGATGGTGCAACGTTTAAGTCGCTCAAAAATGAAGTTCGCCGTCTGACTCGCGATGGCAAGCAGGCTGTCACAAATAGAGGAAAACCGAGAGAAACGGAGACTAACGGTTGGAATGTTTTTCTTTGTGCGGTGCTCAAGGCTGACATTGTCTAGGCACAAGTATTTCATCAGTGCATGGAAGTCATTAGAATCACCTACTGTTTTCCTAAAATAAATGGTGCTATAGATTTTTAGGGATATCAGGGAACTGAACTGCACGAGAGACATTAAAACAATTTCTCAGAGGTCTTACGAAACCAAATTATTTTCGCAACTTCTTTTTGTCTGCTTTTTTTTTCTTCCAAGTTTCTTTCAAATTTAGATGAAACGTGCATCCAGAAAATGAATGAAACCAAATCGCCAGAAGCGGAAGTCGATATTTATGCAGGTAAGGGGATGTAGGCTGCAGACAGTTTTTAAAAGCTGGTGCAAAAGATTAGCTTTACCTTAACTGAACGTGCGCCAGCACTAGTTTATGAGATTTGTTAGCAAATCACTTTGCAGATTCAAGAGGAAGTGAAGTGTTTCCGGTGCTAGCGAACATCGATTAAGCTTGGTTTCCATATAGTTGTCCCGGTCATCTCAAAACCCGAAAACAATAGGTTCTCCCAAGGTGCATCACGGGCAGGGACGACCCGCGCGACCGAGGCGACCAGGTTTTTGGGTTGCCCAGGAATTAGAAGATGTTCTAATTCCTGGGCGAACGAGACGACCGAGACAATAGGTTCTCCCAAGATGCATTGCACTTTGGCGAGTGAAGCCCTCGAGGTGATTGAAAGATGGCAAAACAAAGGACGCCCTTCCACTTGTCATAAGAGGAGCAATTTCCTTTACTGCTGCATTTGTGCGTGAGCGTAGCAATACATGAAGCTATTGCGAAGAAGGACTGTAAATTGAGTGGAATTTGATTGCTCTGCCTTCGAGCCTACAAAAATTGTGACATGATTGTGACATTGATTGGGATTGAATGACCCCTCGTCAGTATATATGAGGTGGGACTTCATGCACATATTTAACTCACAGTGCATACAGGCAGTCATTGCTTTTTAAAGTCTTCAATGATGGAAACTGGCAAGGACTTCGCTTCAATTTTATGGAAGAGGTGCAGCGCTATGACTGTTTGTTCAAAAAACAGCGCAGAGAATACAAGAACAAGAACATCCGCTTGAATTGCTGGAAATAGATAGGGGAGAAGTTCACAATGGATCCAAGAGAAGCAGAAAAGCGATAGAAAAATATTCGATCCTCGCACGGTAGGTGACTTTGAAAGAGCAAGATGTCGTCTGGCTCTTCTAGAGATTCTGTGTCAGTAGTAACCCCCGAGTTTGTAAATTTGGAGAGGCTTCGTGGCCATATTATCAACAAGAAGGAACTTTTAGGGAATACTTGCATGTCGGCTGAATCTACGCAAAGCTTTATTGATGACGATTTAGAGATGCAGGAAATGATTCCCAGTTTGAATTTCGGCATGAGCAGGGTTCTGAAGAAAGCATTACGCAAGTTCAAACTGCTTCAGACAGCTTGTTTCCAGCTTCTACAGAAGTGTTTAACACGTTTCACCTGAGCCCGTGACCAAAAAGCAAGCGTTAACTTCTAAAAGATTAGTCAAGCCACCTGTTAGCAATGTTGCTTAAAACAGCTGAAGCTATTGCTACAAGCTTCCAGGCAAGAAGCCTTGTGGAAGTGCAAGACAAAGACCTCCTCTACTGTCAGAGTTTTGCCTCCAGAATGAGAAGTATGGAGCCTCGGCAAAAAGCACTTTTTCGAGTAAAACTTGAGCAACTTCTTTTTGAGAT
>QQSS02187810.1:0-13466 GCA_003687565.2 Craspedacusta sowerbii | reverse complement strand
ATTCTGGTAAGTCGGGTCTTGTTATTGCACATTTGGGATTGTCCCTCGCGGAATGGGATGGCGCGAAATCACCGCGACCTAAAACAACTGGTGCGTGAAATCAACGCGCCACAGAAACTTGCGCGAAAATTCACTGCGCTAAAAGACCTAGCGCCGATTTGACGACGCTAAAACACTCAGCGCTAATTTGCACCGCGCCGAATTGGGTGTATCCCACGAACGTCACCCTCAACCGCAGAGCGTACAAACGGCCTCGTTGAGGACGAACTTAATGGCTTGGAAAAGGCAAGGCTAGGTAGGCCCTTGTGTACCATACCATAGAAGTAATCGTACAACTCCAGGGTGCGTACACACTGCACTAACGCATTTGCTCGTACTATATATTTACACCGACGGAACACTTCACTGGCGTACTACACAAGTTCAGAAAACGATCAAGAAAAACGAAGAAAAGATCAGCAGCCTTCATATATTAACAAGCCTGCTGCTGCGAATCGCGAAAAGCTGACCTTGGTCCAGTGGGGTCACTAGGCTTCGTGTCAACCGGTGCGGTAAACTCTTGCTGTCACCCCCTCTTGACTTTCACAAATCACCATAGACCTTGTCCACACGTTCCTGTACTATAGAATGTCAAGTCATGATTGTGTCGCCCGGGTCTCACCATCCGCACCCTCCTAGTGACGCCATTGCCCTGGTTAATCACTACCAAGTTTTGAGATGCTTGCTTCATGATGAAGAAGCACAGTTGTCCAAAACAATCGCAATTATTAGTTCCCACCGTAAAAAATGAAATATCTTTCACTCGCATTTAATGACCTATGTTTCTACAAAAAGCTAGCCAGCATGACTTTAGCGATAACAACACTCAGACAGCACGCAAGAAAGACCTATTTGATCTAATAAGAATCGTTCAAGAAGAACAAGAAGCTCAATGCTCAAACACCAACGATATAGTCGCAAACCCAAGACGTTTCATGCTCGGCTTCTAACGGAAACAAGACCATCACTGCCGGCAACACATATATCTTCACAAAACTGGATTACACTTTTAAGGATCTATATGAATAGGAGATTGACCTTTGCCAAGAAATTCGACAAAAAAGATGTTGTCCGGTTTAGAATGGATCTTGTAATGTTTGCGAGCACCGATTTTACGTGACACTCACATTCTAAGCGCTAACTACTATTTGTTAAGTTTCATGATTTATGCTTACACTTTTTGTCAGTTCTGATGAACTTTTTGATATTTTGGTGTACTTACATCTTCATGTTTACGAGCTAAATTATTAAGCTTCGTTTTAATTACTAATATTTTGTAATTACTGCGCATGAATAAGTTTACTACTGCTCATTAAGTTACCACAACCACCTACACTCGAGATTTTTTTCAGACCATAGGCGTTCTGCGTTTCTTTATCACTGATCTGCCTTCTCAACATTTTGGTGCCATGACCAGCCGTGAAATGCCGATCTCACTACGCAAACTTTGAAGTCAATGGAAATTTCATAAATGCAGTGCCAGCAGGCTCCTGGAGACCAAAGAATTCAATTCCGTTTCGTCAACACACATAAAGACACTCATAAATAAACCAGATCACAAGCGCCAACAATTGACTGCATTGGAACCGCAGATGCTGGCTTTACTAGCAGAGGAAGCAATGGATGCGTTTGCAGACGAAGCGGGGGAACTGATCGATCACATAAAGGAAACGATCTACGATCTGGAATTGCTAGTATGCCCAACAGATGTCACGCTAATTCTACTTCAAACGGAGCACCCACTACTACCAGGGCCATTATCACAACAAAACCAGAGCGTCAACCACTACCGAAGCCATCGCAACTACTGCAGGGAATACAAGTACCGAAGCCCTTACTACAACGGAGGCCATTACAACTACCGATGAGACTGCAAGAACCGAAGCCAGTATGTCAGCCGAGGCCATCGCAAATACCGACGCCATATGAGTTCCGACGACATCAAGTAAAGCGTATCAGCAGCAAACCTCGTATACTTTGACATAGAGATCGTAGAGTTCAGCGATTGGAGAGTTTGTAAACTTGCTGCTAACCAGAGATGATGCTCCTCTCAACAGGGTTTGAGGAGCATGTCGGGAAGTAAGCGGAATGGATACGGCACAATAATTTATCCTTGTCACAGATGGAGCTTCAAGTTCCTTCAACTATGAAAATCCTACCACTGAAAGCACAAGACAAAAAAATTGTGAGATAACTGAAAGTGGAATCGGCAGCGATCCTAAGCTGGAGTGTCTTATGACCCAGATCGCAGGCAAGAACGATTAACATGTCCCAGCGCGGATTTTGAAGCCGCTCGAGAAGAGACGTAGCAGTTGCTTAATAACGAATACTTCTTCCCGAAGGAAGAACTACAACATAATTTACTTGTTAATCGTTAGATTTTTTGGCGGCCGGAATGTCGATAAGGTTGAACAAAAGCAAAGCACGTTTAATGATAGGCGTGGTGTTGGCATTTTAATGGCAATTCAAACATGCTTGTGTCGTCTGCAGTGGTTATTTTACATCTTTGAGTACCATGGACGTCAATTGGCTATTAGCCGTTTTATCAAGCACCAATTTCTTTTACTTGTGTGTTAACTACGGACCAGTTTTGTATGACGATTACCGCCACAACCCCCACCACCACCAACAACAACAACAGCAACAACAAAAAAAACCACCACCACTGCTAGCATCACCACCGGCATCAACCACCACCGTCACCACAACTATTACCACCACCACCAGAGCTATCACTAACACCACCAACACCACCACCACCACCACCAGTATCAACACCAATACCAGCACCAGTACCAGAAGCGTTCTAAAAACATTTTCTCTCTTAATGCGCCAGGTCTGTAACCATCTTTCCGCAACCGCAACATGGCCCAAGAACCGGAGCCGCCTTTCTTACTGTTCTAGATCAAACAATTCCAAGCAACAAACTTCCTCACACTGAAGGTTTTATAAATAATCTTTAATTGCCTGATATTCGATTTTTTTTCTCCAAAAAGCGCCTTCTGTATGTCACCTACTATATTTTGTAATGCCATTTGCTATCTGGTGCACATCAATCTCGGCACTTAACGGGGAATGTGCATCTATGACATACTGCATACGCGAGAATTTCAGTCGATGAACCTAAGTTATTTAAACAACTAAGATTGAGCAACTTGTTTGGATTCAAGAGCTGCTACCTGCCTCACAGCATCTAAAAGCCGATATCATAATACGAGTAGCATTCGACTAACGTCTAAATCTTAACTCTCCTGATGGATGAGATCTATTTCCACGTTTTAACTCGTCAAGACAAGTGAATGTTAGTGCAAGATTCTCCAAACTGGTTTACCTTTGACTAGACTGGTATCCCTTTGGGTCCTTCCGTTTTAAGTTCAAATTAACTTTAGGTCTAATCACTACATTTTACATCAAGAAAAGATAGCGAAAGACGAATTTTCCACTCGTGAACTCATGTATCTTGCATCCTGCAGAGTAATATAGATCAACCTTGCATGACTTGTTTTAACCAAGCATGACTTTAAACCTCACACATGCGCCGTAACTACTGCCACTATCATGGTCAAGTTGCAGCCTCTCTACTAGTAAAACATTCCGCGCTAAGGATGGCGACTAATGAAATGATTAGTCCCTGCTGCCACCTGCAGGTATCTACATTCATAATCTGCTGCCAAAAAACGAATATGAACGGTGCAGCCATCCTTACTGAGATGAATTGACAAGCCAGCCTTTGCATGACTTACAGCGCTATAGCGCAGTGCTGGTTTCCTAGTCAGCAACAGAAGGCAGCTCACAAATTAGCATTCAAAACAAATTGCCTGCAGGCAAGCAGATTGCACACCTACCTTGCATCCGAAATTTGCTTCTTCTGCAGTCCTCCTATCCTTAGACTTCTTACCAGATAGACGAGATGCAGCTGCTCGAAGCATCATTATCAGTTGTCATGCTTACTCTTTCAAACAATTCAACACGCGTGCGTCTAACATGAACAGCACGGGCAACGCTTCGAAATGATGTAGGCTCTCCACAATATTCACCACAGAATCAAACTTCTTACTCTGACAATCTTTAAGAACTTTGAACTTCACAGCCACACAGAGAAATACACGAAAGGTCATCACCACATGAATGCTGCTCTATACACACATCTATCTGATCAACACGCACTTTTGCCTGCCACTTAAGAAAACAGATAGATGCCGCCAGAGAACTAAGCATGCTCATGTTACTGTTTCAGTCAAATATTGCAAAAAACCAATGGAAGGAAACAATAGATTATTCATTCATAAACCCAATGGTTTCCATGTTCTCAGACGCATGTTCTATTCCGACTAGAACAATATACCAAGGTTTTCGAGTCACCACAACAAAGAATCTTTAAAGTACTCAATGGTGGATATAAAAATGACACCAAAGTAACGGAATCCACAGCATTCGTGCTGCTTAAACAAATATCATTGATGACAAGAGGACGTTCAAGTGATCACATTCCCCATACTCAAACCCGGCTAAGAGAGAAACGCCGACATGACGGAGTGCTGAGATAGACTCCTATAGTCATGAAATTACTAGCTTCTATGACACTACGGGCAATTACAAAAACTTAGAAAAAGTTGGTTATAATTGAACTTGCACAAACCTACCAAAAGACGTAGTCAAACGCAATAAATTCCAACATACGAGCAAATCTAACCATATACAATCCATCACACTATGATCCATTTGTCCACACAATGCACGCACCCTTAAGTCAGGCAGCACCTCATGCAGTTGGGTCAAGTCTGCTGGTTGCTTTGCTACTTTAAGCTTTGATATTAACGCAGGTAAAAGAGAGTTTTCGTGGACGAACGATGGCAGATGCTAAAGGTTACATAGCTCACCCACATATCATCTTAAACTGCTTTCATATCTAGTTATAGAACCAAATAGATCGAGAATCCCATGTGGAGCGAAAATGATTTGGGCTGGAGCCTTAAAATCGATCGAACAGCCGACTTATTTTACAAAGAAACAAAGCACGCTTCTATAGAATGAGAGGTAATAGTTAACCTATATAGAGTGCATAGCCAAAGGTCGACGTAAGCATGTCCCATCGTGTGCCTTAAACATAACTTGGGCATTTAAGATCTTCTAACAGCAACACAGAGATGCAGACTTTCGACATGCGGATTTCTTGAAATGCCACCGCTAGCAACTAAAATGTGAGACCGCTAATGATGAGTCCTAAGCAGTGAGAACAGAAACAAAAGAATACAGAAGTCAGCACCCTCCAAAATCTGAAACGCATCTCGAGATGAGGTGCCGGAGGAGGAACTCAACACTACGGAAAAGAACCCACATAGAAATCGCTTGCAATCTCGTAGTCATCCATTCGGATTGCGGCTTTTTTAACAAGCAGCTCACAAGTCCTGAAAAAATGCACCGAGCCGGATTATTCGTCAAAAAAATCCTAACTCTACTCCTATTAGCATACATAATTTTGGATTATATGGCTCTATTTCCAGGAAAGCATACGCAAACTTGATGAAGCGGATCAGCTCATGGCGCAGAAGGCCAGAGGGCACAAAGACAGTTCCAAAAATTTTAAGTATGAAGTTGCACAGGAGAACTTTGTTTAAGAAGAATGAATACCGCAATTATATCCTTCCGCAGGAGTTAAGTAAGCTACTTTTAGCAACGTTTTGCAACGGAAGACATTTTTTTTATCGTTTTGACGCGTGCGGGAAAGTTTGCTAGTACTCATATTCTAAGATTTCTAGTATTCATATTATAAGATATAAAAAAGCACTAGTAATCTTTGAACATTCGTTGTATCGTACTTACTCCATAGGCACCCCGATATTCCGACCTCAATCCGCTAATAGTTACGGAATTCTCCAACCACCTTGAGCATTACCCCCCCCCCCCGCCATCGCTCGGAACAAAAGAATAACCAAACATTCATACGGGGATTAACAGGAAACCCCTTTCGTGGTGCCCTGGCTAACATAAGGGCTCCGCTACAAAGTTGGCAGCCCTGCCGACCTCACCAAATCGGATCATTTACATGCAGTCCCATTTCATTACGACCAAATCATACAAACAATCGTCTTGATTGATCATCGCGAAGTCAACATTTAATGAACGGGCCAAGAATTCTAACCACATCAACGCAAAGTTAAAAAAAAATTAATAATAATAATAATAATAAATTAAGGTTTTCAAGTTAACTTGCGATTATATTCTCCCACAACGTTTTCAAAAAATCACTACACGCAGCTGCAGCCAAAACATCATCCTTCGACGCATGGAACTTAGTGAAGTGTAACTCAACAAAGCATCATTGAGAATGGCGACGAAAGTTTGAATCGCAGGAACATATTGAACGTGTAACGCTATGCTTACCTATTTCCATTCATACAAAATATATACAATACTCAATCATGAATTGTCAAAGCGCTGCAAATAGAACAAGTTGATTCCGGGGAAATCTAGGCTCCAGTGCATGCAATAAACGCCTTCAACTAACACCACTCGTTGCTTCTAAGTAGGTTTTCTTTCACAAAAACATCTGTGTAAAGAAAATAAAAGAAGGAACTCGTGAAAAAAAAAAAAAGACTTCAAAACTAGCAGAAATAAGCACACCCAAGTTAAAATCAATCGTACAGAAAAGCCATCTCAGTAAGCCATGATGTTCCTGCTCAGCCAATGCAGACGTCACTGGCAATGTGGGCACAGCACAAGTGCACTGATAAGAAGCAGCTTAACTTACAAAGAAAAAAAAAAGATGAGACCAAAGGATAGTAACTGTTATCAGTTTAATTTGAACTGGCCATCAATTCAAAAGAATCCGGTTTCAAACGACAAACACAACCTATACAAGCAAACTTTTCACGAAATGAGATAACCTTTAAGACAAGGTCAAACATCACCGGCCTGCTAATAGCACTGTCCCTGTCTGCTTCTACACAGCTCTCTGTAAGACCAACTGATTAGTAATCTCACAACGATTGCTAGCTGCGCAAGGATAACGGCAGAAAAAAAAAACAACAACATTAAAGCAAGGTTCAGTCAGACGTTAAAACCTGGATGGACACATCAATTACTGACTAAACGAAGCACCAGGCCATTAAAAAAGAAACAACACCGAGATTCCAAGATGACGACCAGCATAAAGCACTTCAGCATCGTTCCCCTGGAAAAATTCGCATAAACTGAGTCCTATATAAAAGAGCACAAAGATCCCTTAATAACTATAAACCAAATCAAACTATCGACCAAGACCCACCAAACGTGCAAGATGCGTTTCTAAGCCCACCAGGTCAGCATTGAAACACTCTCCTTATGCTTGGAACAGATCATGTGTTTCCTCTTACATAGCTGTTAATAAAACTGATCCAACTTAAAAACAAAGCTTCACAAAGAGAACAAACTGCAAGAAACGTTGCAACATCCAGCCGACTGAACGAACCACCTGCTTGGCCTGGGGAGCCAGCATAAAAGGACTGCATCAATTAGGGCATCTAGAGAAAGGTGTGATTACCAAGGGATTCGGAAGGATAAGCTGTGGCCAATCGCCACGGAATATTACTAAGCAGATTTCAGATTAGTAAATTAACCTGCCAGTCATAACCATCTACTAATTGAATAACATGCTTCATAGCTAACTGGGAAATCAGAGTAGGGCAACTCTCGAGGCAGCCTGCGTAACCAGCTTATCATCTGTCCTCGCACATGGAAGGGCCAGATGAATAAGCAAATAAATCTGTCTTCCTCTTTACCAGGATCAAGCCAACTAAAAAACAGCAGGCTCTATAAAGCGCTTGGTTTTCAGAGTTGCCATACATCAATCTGGCTTGGGATAGCTCAGGAAAAGTTTAGACAAACTGCAGAATTGATTTCAAACAAGGCAAAAGTCGGAAAGGTGGGGGGGCGGGGGGCGGAGGAAAATGAAACAAAAGCGGAAACAGAACATATAGCGTATGCACGATCCTATTCAGACGCATCGAAAGTCTTCTGGAGCAAATTACTAAAAAGTAAATATAAAATCAACTTTCAAGCACAGAACCAAAGGCCAATAATGATTCGTGTGATCCTCAGCCGATAAGCGCCACACGGTAGCCAAGCAATTCTTTACATAAAGATTTATAAGAAAATTAAAAAAAAAAAAACACTAACTAGCAAAAGACATAACCAGCAAGATAGCCTCGTTGTCCAAAACTTAGTAGGTAAGATCGATGACGAGGTCCTGAGGTGTGGGACTGATAATATGTGTCAAAGGTAAGTCAGAAGCATCGTTAACTTTGACATGTTGACAGAAGCTGATCAGAGACGGACACCACCATTTGGCAAGATACGATTTTATCCAGAGAAGAAAAGAAAACAATTTACCTACCAGTGCCACAAGCGATACGGACTATAACTCGAAGTGAAAATGGTCAACCCATCCGCCATGTTATCAAACAAGACTGACTATCAATAAGGCCTGCCTAAGCTGATTCGCTAAGCGATACAATACGAGACTGCTATATACCTGCCACAAAGAGATCAAGCACTGCTCCCAACAATGACCAACAAATATCACGGATCGAGCATCAACCCTCAAGAAAGTTCATTTAGACCGTAGCAATTAACAAAGACTGCCAGTGCTTTCTATCAAGACATAAAACTATTAAACTAGCCAAGCACGCCTTAACCATGACAAAAAAAAAAAAAAAGCATCTTGATGATGCGGATAGGCTGATCGGTCAACGAGCTAATGTCAAGCCACTCGAGAAGAAGAAAGCCTTCCTCACTCCACTGGTGTCGAAGTACTGTAAGGCAATTAACGCCCATCTTCTGAATCAGGCCGATACCCCCACATAAACACTTATTGCAGGACGCTCTCTCGATGTACTGAACGCGATAGAAGAGTATGCCATATCATTGACTGATTGATTGATTGATTCTTTTCTTAATTGACTGAGTTATTAATTCCTGCTATTGATTGATTGATTTGCCAAAACCATAAAGCAGAACAATCATTCATTGTTGCAAATAAATAAAAACAAATACCTACCATACGCAGATCCGAACTTGAAGAACTCAAGCGCAACTTTTCTTTAAATTTCCGAATGGACATCTTGCGGTAAATACACTACCAAAGCGCACAGAAGAAAGATAACCAAGTCGACTGCTATCTTTACCACAAGTAGTGGTCGCAAATGCTGCCAGTTTTGATATCGACGCCTTTCAGATTGAACTGGAAACACCTGGCTGTATAAGAGCCACACACTCCAGCATAGCGTTTCCAATCCTTGAGCCGCTTCAAACGATTTGCAGTTCGTTACAAGACATCAGCTCGAATCAACAAGTTAGCTTGACAAGGAAACCTGCGTGAAAAAAAAACAGAGCTGAATGATTTTTCACATAACTGAAGCGAAAGGTTACCTCGCAGTTAATTTATGCGCGTGGGAGAACAACAAGAATAAAAGCGCGGGCCTCTCTACGTCAGCGCTCAGCTCCTCTGCTAAACTTGCTGGCCAACCAACTTGAGACGCGCTGCAAGCCGAATTCCGGGCGGCAAAATTGCATGCAAAGTGGCGGCTACCATAGACTAAAACAAACAAACAAACAAACAAACAAACAAACAAACAAACAAACCCGAATATTAATGCTGTCAGACATCCACAATTGGAACGGCGCAACGTAACATCTAAATCCACGCGTCATATTTCAGGCGAAAATTTGTTTTGATAAAATCCTGGGTGCCCGTTATAAACACAACTAAACATTTAAAAAATTATTGTACATAACTAATTAAAGTTGCAAGACAAGAACTTCACAGAGCAAGACGAAGAAAAGCTTCAGCTCAAAAAGATCAGGAAGTAGATGCTAAGACTACGAAATAAACATGATATGATATGTAGAGAGACGACACCGTAACTGAACCGGATGAATCCAACCCTATACTTAACACATAACATGCGACCCAAATACCTGTGATGCGTAACAAAATCAGAGAAACTGCAGAATTTGAATTATCATTTACACACCTATACGTAACGACGAAATAAACAAAGGTTCCGCAAGTCCACAAGCCAAGAACATTCAGAACTGACTTAATACGCTCGAGAAACGTTGATCGAAAAGGCAACTCATAAAACAGAACTGCAAGCAAACCACACAGAAATTCACATCCTTGGGTTGATTCCTGAATACTGCTTTACCAAAAGTTCTCAAACCGTTTCAAATTAAAGTCAAACCAACTATTCAGGGGTTCCGGCTGCTAAGTGGCAATTACGATTGGAAGACAAATGAAAGAGACAGTCGGGTAGCGCACATATTTCCTCTGATTTTTAAACTTGCCAGCGGCCAACGACAGGGAGCTATCCCGAGGCAACGGCATGCCTGTCCATCGATTTGCTGGCTACCTGACCGGCACCAGCAGGCACCACGCTGAGTCGCTTATGCAATAACAAAGCCATGGTCTGCAGGATTTCCCGTATTTTGCAAGCCACAATCCAATGCTTACGCATTTACGATTTTGGACCAAGCTCGGACCATCGTTCCAATAACTTGAACCAGTACAGGACATCAAAGAAAAATAAGCCTTCACAAGGTCATAACCATGGTCAATAACCCCCGCCCTCCCCCCCCCCCCAAAAAAAAGAAAGAAAAGTTTCCCGAGCATTAATCAGTGATCGCGAGAGCTAACATATTTGCCATCAAAGTTGGAGTAAACCAAGCCAGGGAAATACACCACCCGACGTCAAAAAATATCAAAGGCACCCCACTAGCAAAGGCATTCACACCCACAGCTCAAAGTTACGGGATAGCGCGACAGTTAACTCAAGGCATAACTCTATAAGCCATACTGCTAGATTTCAGATTCAAAAGGAAAAAAAAAAAAAAAAATCGGCATAGCAAGGAGTTTTTAAAGCGTCCATAGTCTGTATAGTCACAAATAACGTACTGCAAATCGTAACATACCGTAAATCGTAAACAACGAACCTGCAGTTCGAATGGCCCGCAATTCCCCGATTTCAGACATAATTACATTGACAAACTGCAAAAAAGAAATAATAATAATACTAATAATAATAATACTAATACTAATAATAATATAGATTATATTATGTAGTATAATATATATAATATAATATATATAACATAATGTATACGTAAAATAATAAAATAGAATACTACATATTTAATAATATAATATAAAAATGACATTAACATTAAATACTAGTACTACTACTACGAATAATAATAATAATAATAATAATAATAATAATAATAATAATAGTTACAATAATAATAATAATAATAATAATAATAATAGTAATAATAATAATAATAATAATAATAATAACAATATTAATAATAATATTACATTATAATAATACAAAAAATATATTATATAATACCTAATAATATATATTATAATAATATTATAATATAATAGTAATAATAATAATAATAATTACAATAATAACAATAACTACTACTCGCTGCAAGCAGGCATTGCAGAGGTGACAAAACGTTCACTAGAATAAAAGTTTCGGATAAAATCGTCATCTCTTTTCCAAAACAATCTCGCTGTGATCGCGCCAAATTCTTGCAGCCATTCTAAAATCTGATTTGACTGGTAGCACAGTACAACACTGGCGCCCATGGAGAGGTTTAGGAACCTTACCTTGCCTCCTGGGTTTATTTTTTAATTAGGTCATGGTAGTGCCGTTGCTTTCTGTCTGGATTTCTAGACATATTCGCTTCAAAACCGATCGGCAACTCAATTATAAACATATCCGATCCCTTTATAACAATTAGGTTTGGTCTTAGCTTTTCCCCACTCACTACACTTTGGGACATGAATCGATCACTATATATTTTAGGTCTCTGCACACCATCATGTTGGGAAGAGAGGCTATGGCCTTGGCGAAGGTAAGGAGAACTGAGTCACGTCTCCAGTTCAATTCTCCTCAATTGAGTGCTTGCTTGCATCTTCCGACAACGTCGCCCAATATCAATATAATAAAAATAACAATAATAATTTTGTTTGAAACATCACTATATGTTTTTCAAAAACTAGGGTCGTTAGCTAAATTACAGATACGCAAGTTACAGTTCGCTTCCGGAAGGTCCTGCAGCAGCTTTTCTCAGATTGTCAGATAAACTTCAAGATCTCGGGGTCAGTCCAGGACTTGTTTCTTCTAACGTTAACGTGAAAACTTGCCCGGATGGCAACTTCCGAGATTCTGCTCATGACTCGATCAACGTTGCAGCCAAGATCTTTTAGCAACTGCTTGAATCTGTTATCCTTCCACGTAAAGAAACCCAGGGTAGAGACTTCTACTGGAATTACTTGGAAGTCCGCACAAGTTATTAGAAGTTGGGAAGGCAGGTTCTTATGTCTATTAGTATTAAAGGATCTAGCGTATTCGCTTGAAACGGGACCCTTAATTCTATTACCGTAATTTTATTTTGCATTTCTACTATAAGATCCGGTACAAGAGACGAGAATATCTCTGATGGATGTGGCAAACCGGAGTAAGGCAGGTCAGCATACAGCTTAAGGTTTTCGTTCCTTAATTGACAGAGGTGATGGACGATAGTGTTGGAGATATCTCGCCACAGGAAGCGCTCCAACGCATACCAGCAAAACGAAAAAACATAGACTTGACTCTGAAGATTTCCGCAAAGCTCAAATTTTCCATCAAATTGACCCCAGCACTTTAAGTTCGATAAATTTGCAAAACTGAATATAAGAGCTCTGCGACAAAAGCAGGCTACATTGCTTGGAAGCCGAGAGAACACAAGCCGCAATTTTTGGAGCGACTCTTTAGTGGAGACCATTTGGAAGTGCGAGATGAATGGACTTTGCTGTTTGAGCCTGCCAAACGCATCCGTTTTCTCTTGTACGATTTTTTTCTCCGAAAATTATTTTAGTATCTGCCTTGACCAAGGATTTATTGACGATGGTGCTCGTAACCCTGTCCACAATTTAATCCCTTTTTAAAATCTGCACTTGATGTCAGCGTGTGATTATAATAATAACAATAAGAAGAAGAATTTTTTTAAACTTCAAATAACAATAATAATAATAATTATTATTATTATTATTATCATTACGATAATTATAATAACAATAAAAAATATATATATACACATATATTTTTCATTTTATTACGACACATTCAGAGCATCTCGGCACCATGTTGCCTCGGATGATGCCCTTTTCTGAACATCGCTCTCAGTATTTTAAACTGTTCTGCAGCTGGCAGTGCTCACGTCACCTCACAGACTGCTTTTATCCGACTAATCCTGTCGGAATCACCAGGATAATTACGCCGCTGAGCGCTGCTCATTTTAACTACCCCGAGGGGTTGTATGCCCGAGTCGAGCAAGGCCGGACCGGGGTTTGAACTCTCGCCACCCAAGGGTCTTGCTTGCGAGACGGGAGC
>QQSS02187799.1:0-13467 GCA_003687565.2 Craspedacusta sowerbii | reverse complement strand
TACATACATACATACATACATACATATATACATACATACATACATACATACATACATACATACATACATACATACATTGATTGTCCCGTCATAAGCTGAGCACAAGCGGTTGAAGGAAGAGGAAGGAAAAAGCCAGGTACGCATCTCATGCTGGCGAAAGCATTCACCTTGCAGCCAACTTGGCTCCTAGGGCACTCGTCATGTCTCCCTTTGGACTCTGGAGCTGCCTACAGGTTGAAAATGTTGTGAAGTCATGTATGGAGAGTGAATGATTGAGCTTTATCTGGTGATGTTAGAACCTCCGTGAAGCGCCAGCGTCTAGCATAGTGAACCATTTCGAAATGAGAGATAGAATAATACACTGGTGCTAAGTTAGCCAAATCTCAGTTAATCCCAGAGCTCCTATTATGCTGTTCAGACAAGTCGCCTAGAAAGTTTGATATGGTGACTCGCTCCAGATGACGCTTAAAATTTAATTTTCGCTAATTAAAGCCTCTTGCCCAAAAAAACGTTGTCCATGACCATAAGGAACTATAGGAATACTAGCTAAACGGAATATGAATCCCATAACTAGGCAATCTGCAAAAGCCGATGCCTCCAGAGATTCATCGCATTCCCACAAGTAGCTTTTTCTTTCCCGAGAGCCACGCGCAAAGCCTATCATGGAAAATATTGAAAAGTTTACAAAATATCGCAATAGTTCAGCAATATTTGAAGAAATGCCACCACTTCGTATTTCCAGTTAATTTGCCTCTGTAACACTCGTAGCACATACCACAGATCACTTCACACCAGGAATGGCGAACCCCAGAAGAAGCCTTCCCCTTCCGCAAACTATTCAGCGGAAGGAATCAAGTTTACCGGCCAGAACTCCCTTTATATTCAATACTTTCAGCATCAAAAATCAAATAATCATATTTTTTAAAAATCAGAGGAGCGAAAATTCCAAGTCCTAATTATAGCGGAACAAGAATCATAAAACGCCTTACAATTTACAGGAGGTAAACACCTTACCGCAGGATTTCTACGATTTCGAGCCATTTGAGATGAGCTCTAGGGTATTACAAGAGCTCGCGAGTATCTATTCTGACATCAAACCGACACTACATGATGCCTGGACCTAGTGGTCCATAAAGTTACATAGAAAGCAAAGTATTATTTGGCTAATCAATGAGCTGTCGCGTAAACAACGCGTTAAATGAAGGTAGTTGCTTGTCGTACGATAGTAAGCGACAGTTTACTTTTAACAGCCGCAAGCTTTTTAGTAGCTCGTTCGGAAGATACTATGCGATAATTAAGCTACTCTGATTTCACGTTCATCATTTGTGGGTCGGAGGAAAACAGATCTGAAAAGCCACTGCAGCAGCGTTACTGCAACTCACGCCTCGTATAAAGGTCTTAAGTACTAAAAATCAAGTTGGTCCTCTAAGTATCGCGCACAAACACCATAGGCAATAAATTATCTCGAAGGCAGAAATATGTGGTTTGATCTGCCCCCACCTTCCTATTATGATAGGCTCCAAAAAGGTTTATTAAACTGCCGGGGAGTCCTTACAACAAACAAATATGGCAGCCAACAAAAAAGAGATAAAAGAGAGAGAGAGAGAGAGAGAGAGAGAGAGAGAGAGCGAGAAGGGACAGAGCAAGACCATAATTAGCTCCACATTTAATATATTTGTACTTATTTTTAAGTTTTGCTTGAGCATGGAAAGTAATGGCTAGCCTTCGTAAAGAGTGAACTTGTAGAAAAATATGGTACGACATTCGTCTTGGGCTTATAGCGCTTAGATTAGTACTACGCACGATAAGTAATTTACTCACCATAAAAGCATAATAAAATGTACCATGAGAGAATCCGCATTGATACCCGTCGCAAAAGGCTTATGCATAAAGCCACCGACTCCATAGTTCTTTCATCTCTGGTATAACACAGCTGTTTGCCAAGCATAAATCAGGTAATACGTCTGCCTACCTCTACCCTCGTGCCCGCCTGCCCTTGAAGGCCAAGGACCCAAGCACATGTAATGACCAGGCAACATATTAAGTCAAGAAAAACTCAGTCGCGCCAGGCCAGGTTCTAAAAAGCAGAACGCGGATATCCTTATCCCTAGAGCCTTCAATTGCCTAACCAGTCCAGAACCACGTCAGATTATTTTGATCTTACCCTCTTATAATAAAATCACCTTCTAGCCTCAAGGCATAGTCCATACCCATGCCTTAAGAATGATAGAAATGTCAGCAAAGTTGAAAAAAGCGCGAACGCACTGTCTGCGCATTCACAAGGATCAAAAATGCCTACGGGTGGAGCAAGTAAGCCTCACAAGCAAGGCAGAAAGATTGCCGCAGGGGTTGCAAACTGTCGCCAGAACCGAAGGACAATAACCTAGCCATAATAGAACCCAGCTGACATTTTCATTGTTAAATTGAAGTTGAATGGCATGTTGCTTGCACAAAGGCAAAAGTCAATATACTTCTCGGACTGCCAATATCAATTTAAGTTTGAGATAATTTTCATATGAAAGTACGAACAACTAGCTTGAGCTCAGATCATTGCGCAACTACATCTGTCCAGTCCAGGAAATTTAAATGTCAAGCCTCTTTAATGAGGATCAAGCAGTCTCCCCAATGAACCCTGAACTAACTACATTAGACATCATCACCAAAAAAGGAAAACAGAAAATTTCTGCGGTGATACCAGTCCTCTATTCTATGATAAGTATCTCAAATATACAAATTGTAGAAAGCGATTTAACTCATGGCGGGTAACCGCTGGACATTGTAGAATCAGACCAACTTACTTCTTCATCGGTATCACCAGCGTCACTTTGCCTCTGTTGTGTCCTCCACCTAGCGGATCATATTCGTACGAAACACTGGATTCACTCTTTTTAACCATGTTGGGTTCCGAACCATCACCCACTGGAACTGAAATCTCGGAGAATTCATACTTCTGCCCCCTCGTGTGGGTATCGCCATCAGCGCTGGTATGGGAAACCTTCGATTCAACAGCGATATCTTTACTCGAAGACGTGACAACGGAAGGAGGTGCATTTCCATGCATAATGGAGACCGTACTTTCCTTCTCGTCCTTGGACTCGCTACTGTAGGTACTAGATGTCGTTGAGCCAACACACTCAGTCTCTGAGCTGCTGGTGCTACTCGAACTACTGCTCTTCTTGATCACCTTGGAGGAGCTGCTGGAGAAGCTAGAGCTACTGGAGTAACTGTAGCTCTTAGAAAAACTCGAGCTCATGGACGCGGTGCCCTCCTGCAGTGAACTCAGACCGCCAGCGCTCAACTTGGTCATCATCTGCTGCATCTTGTCGTCCAGAAAACCCTTATCCGAAGCAGCTGGCTCAAGGTCCGACTCCTGTGGTTTGCCCTGGATCTTGACTTGAAACTGCACTGACATTTCTAACTGGATTTCCGACTTCGCTGCCAGCAAGAAACGCAAACGCCTTGACACCTCTCCGGAGTCGAAACACGTACCAGAGAAGAAGAACAAGTACTAAGTTAGTAAGAGACGGGGCTGCTTTAAAACGCTACCACGCAATAATCTTATTTTCTTGTTTGATCAAACTCTGCCCATGTTTTTCGTTATTAGCTTTCGGAATTGTCCAAACTGTCAATGATTAAATTATGCTAACTTACGAGGTTTAGACATTTCAACAGAACTTACTTGAAAATTTCTGGTTTTGCCAAAATATCAACTTCAATACAATAATCAATAGCATTTAGCTTTCATGCACCAAATTCAAGATATTTATATTCTGCTAGACCCAGACACAATTCCACACGAACGAAATATAAAATTGAGAATTGCACTATCTGTAAGTCCGCAGTGCGTCTTGACCCTTAGGTTAGAAAACACAAAACCTGGACTTTCATAAGCAAGCTCACCGTCGGCCAACGTAAACAAACACACAAGTAGCAGAATCAGTAAACTAACAAACATTTCGGGCGCTCTCAGTAACTGTTTAGCAAAGAAAAATAAGCAAGGAAACACTTAAAGCAGCGCCTGTCAAAAGCAAAGCATTCACATCCGCACATAACGAGAAAACTTCTATTCTTCGGACACTAGCCTGGGTGGATGCAGCTACCGCTCAACTATTCTAATCCACCTTAGTCCGGCCAACTAATCTTGGTTAATACACAAGATCTCGTTAAATTCTAAGCCCTCTAAACCTGAGAACCGTCGTCCAGTTATGTCAAAATATACTTGAAACCACTGACTTGAAGCTCTTCAAAGCCGCCTCGCCCACTCGTAGAGAAAAGGGTGCGGTGAAGGAATATCAATAAGGAACAGGACCGAATGCATCCGATTACTAGGGTGAATATCCCAAGCAAGAAAAATACAGGCATGGTTAAAATACTCCGATCATGCGAGATCGCAAAAAGCCAAACAAGACGCTGGAAAACATCAGGCTTCTAGAAAATAATGGCTGGGCATTCCTCGCTGGATTTTCTCATTACAGTCATAGTCCTGGGAAGTTCCCTCAAGACCATTCAAAGCACCGGCAAAACTTAAACCATTAGATTACATAGGAGTCATTAAGTATTAGCATATCATAGTGCAAGAGGCTGTAAATGCATGCATGGTCTCGTTTGCTACATTCCCCGACAATGTTATGAGTAAGAAAATTCTTTATATTTCTTCAATGAGAGTCAAGTTGTGCAGAGTAAACGTTGATATTTCTTCTACTAACGATGACGGTGTTACTACGCGAGAGCAGCTTTTTAAAACTTCTGAGATTCTTTCCTTAAACAGGAGCTTGTCTTCAATTTGTTTATTTCCTAATTTCGTTTCTCTTGAGTTGCTGTTTCTATATCTCAGCTGTTACAAATATTATAGAAGGTGTTTGCCATGTATTTGGGGTTTTAAAATTTGGCCTGTTTATGCTACTTTTGTTTGTTTTTTTTTTTTGCCTTTTGTAGCATTTCTTAGACTAACAAAAGGTGGCTTCCTCAATTATATTAGCCACGGCTAACGAGGATGTCTCCTAATCCGATATTTGTCTTTTTTGTTAGAGTTAGAAAATCTTTTATCCACCATGCAATTATTGGGAAATAAATTGTTTTTGTTGTTTTAGTTGTTATTGTTGTTGTTGTTGTTATATCAATCAGAGAAATCAAAAGAATGTAAACGGACTCGAAAACAATTTCACATTGCACTTCTTAGCATCGCGCACTCACTTAGACAAAGTAACCAGAACCTCCAGCACCACAAAAATTGAAGTACCAAATTGGCCCGGAAAAACTACTCATCTATCTAACTGCATGGCTATGGCACCATAGCATGTGCCTAGCCCGCGCAGGAGCACTTCTAGGCCATATCTGGAAAGCTCGTTCAGCAAAGCAAAAGCCACCCGCCATAAAAAAAATATGTAAAAACGATCGACATTTGCGCTCTTTGCTACTTCTTAGCAAGCTCAGTTGTCACATCATGGCCCGGTCCAAAGTACCGTGACTGGGAGAATGGCGAGGTCTGCATAAGTTCCAAACCAATGATTCCAGAGGAAAGCGCGTCTAATATCACGAAATGCTCTTAAAGCGTCGATGGTCGCAGCCACGATGAACTCGGATAAAGTCAACTTTTGACTAGGCACAGTGATAAAAAGAAGCAACTTTTTTCCACCAATTAGCGCACAAGCAAGAACGTAGTGAGTTTTTTCTAGCGAAATGATACAATAGCAACTGCGTTTCTAGTTTGCGTCAAGACTTAATTCTTAACAGCCTCAAATGTCAACTACACTAATTTCGAAAACATAGCTTAACACATCTCCACGTTTAAATCCCCAAAAAGACGAGCTTTTAAAGATTTGGTCTTTAGTTTTCTACCATTTTTTGGTTTTCTACCATTTAAATGTGCGTTTTGGAGACACATTGCCAGATGTAGGACAATATTTTGAAAGCTGACTTCCTCACCAGTCATCGGCATTCAAATGGAAGCACAGCATATTAAGCAGTGTTGCCACAGCTGTGGGCAAAGCGGGACTGGCTCCAGCGTCTGATTTCCAATAATGCAAGCATAGTAGATGGCAATGCAACCTTCCCAGAGCTGCTTGGTGGGGAGGTCTCTTTGAAAGACTTATTCGGTCGACTAAGACCTGCCTACGCAAATCCTTAGTCCGTCTAACTTATGAAGAGCTGGTGACAGTTTTATGCGAGATCGAGGCAGTTTTAAACAGCGAACCGCTTACCTACATGTACGAGGACGATATTGAAACAACTCTTCACCCCGTCTCATCTGTGTTTGGGAAGAAGATACTGCTCTTTCGAAAGTAATGCAGCCAATGATGACCTAACAAAGGATATGGAGCGAGCACAGAGTCTAGACAATTTCAAAGGGAGATGTAGTTACACTTAAAGATGAAAACTAAAAGAGATCTCACTGGAGATTGGCTGTAGTGCAAGAACTCATCAAAGGGGATGACGAAAATATTCGAGGCGCGGTTATAAAACTAGCTGCGAGTGGTAGACAGACAACCACACTGAAACGCCCCATTCAGCATCTGATCCAACTGTAGATTAGGGATTCCGGGCTATTCCCAGCACACTTGGAAAACTTGGACCGAGAAGAGGTGAACGAGTAAGAAGACGATCGGAGGCTCCGCGAAAGCGTTCCAGCGAACCCTGTGAGCGATGATAATACGTCTACATCAAGTGCTGAAAACTCGGATGACGATGGAATACCCCTCTCAGGTTCCACCAATGACGCTTTATCTTCAGAATGTGAACTTCAGCAATCAAGAAGTCTCAAACCAGACTCTGCAGAGGCTACCTCCCTGATCCACCGACAACGACGAGTAGCCGCAATCGACGGGGAACTACGGCGTCGCATCACCAGCACTATCTATGATGAATAGTCCCTGTCTTTGGGCAACGCCCTAGGTGGGGAGGATGAGAGGACTCGTTTCCCGTCTTTATTCGGACTGGTGTATCGGCGAGCCTCAAAGGACCGACCCAATCTTATTATGATCTTGCCCTGATACAATGATGTAATTATGTCAGTATCACCAGAGTTGTTTGACTTTATGTTTGAGTCCCCTATGATTGGTGGAAAAATTTAGGAAACAATAGTGTTTGGATTTGCTAGGATTGGAGAATCTATTTTGTGTTGGGTTTGTTTTTTTCTGGTGAGTGACTTCGAGTCGAAGCGAAGATTGGAGTGACAAGAGAAAGATTCTTGGAAAATCGTTTTGCTATGTTTTGAACGCATAGTATATTTCCTAAAGATCCAGCATAGCATTCGTAGTATTTTACAGCTATCGCGTTTTAGAGTTGTGTTTGATTTTTTGGGCCGACCTGATTCGTATTTGAGTACGTCCTAGAGGCTTAGAAAACACAAAGATAAAAAGATCAGCTTTCCTTTTGTTTGAGACTGCCTTCTTTTGATGAACTTTGATACATGCTATATGTATATATGTGAACTACATGATTTAGTTAAGACTGCACTGAAATGCTGTTTGCTTGGACTCACTCACTCACACCTGACGTCGTTCGTTGCTGTGTTGTACACACATAGATATACAGTCCTCTGAACATCGAGCTATCAAAGACAAGTGTTTGGTGCAAAACTCATGCACAAACATTTTAGCACTTTCTTACAAAAGCGCACAAGCAAGAAAGAAGTGAGGTTTTTTTCGCAAAATGATACAAAAGCAACTGCGTTTCTAGTTTGTGTCAAGACTTAATTCTTAACAGCCTTAAATGTTAACTACACTAATTTCTCAGACATAGCGTAACACATTTCCACGCTTTAATCCCAAAAAAGAAGTTTTGGTTTTCTACCATTTAAATGCGTGCCTAGGAGACAAATTGCTAGATGTAGGACAATATTTTGAAAGCTGACTTCTACAATAGTCATCGGCATTCATATGGAAGCCCAGCATATCAAGCAGTGTTGCCACAGTTGTGAAAGATGTGATAAACGGGCTTGCAACTGTTCCTAACACGCTATGTCCGGTGTACCCATTTCAGTGGCATTCGATACCACTCTCCAGACCAAGGCGACCGTTTGCAGATCCCCTCCCCCAACCCCATGTGTTCCCGATTCGAACAAAAGTGTAAGTGAATGATCGCGCAGATCTTTTGCCTAGTGACGCTTCGAAAACGTCAGGTTACATGTCGCGCGCGAACAGCCGGGGAAGGGACATACCACTAGATCCCAGAACAGAGCATTCCCCAATATATATATATATATATATATATATATATATATATATATATATATATATCTCTTCTAATAACCAACGAAAATAACTGGCGCACTTCCCTTTTGTGTCCGAGTTCCCAAAAAAGGTAAGCAGTCCGATGTACTTCGAATCCGCACTCTGTTTTCCCCGACTGTCACTCTCCAACTCATTCTCACCGACTATTTCGCTCCGACTCCTCCGAATACTTAAAATTTTAACTTTCACATGCGTTACACCACAACGACCACCTACGGACCAATTGGACGTTCAGTTCGTAAATACTTCCGAGGTGAGCCCTAATCAGGGGACGTAGAAGAACCCGATCGTGAAATCTGCAAGCAAAACAACCTTGCGCTTGGGTCGCAACGATGGAGGACAATAGCAATGAACTGCGGGGTCCAATGGGCTACCAGTTATCGAACCGCAAATGCACTTCTGAAAAGCTGTAAGCCATAAGCAACAGCGAGAAATGTTTACTGTGGTCTCAAGAACCCTCAAGAAGCGCAAATTTTAGGAAGGAGTTCGAAGTAATACAAGCTCAACTGCAAACAGAAGAAAGACAAAAGTCGTCCTCCTTGCGAAGCAGAATCCCTACCGCAGGGAAGCAAGCAGTTGGCACGACACATGCCTCATAAGGGCCGTGGACATCAGTGGCAACTCTTGGCACGGACAACGCTTAACGCCCAGTTCATACTTCTACGCGTAGTAGCTCGTCTAATTACGGGGAAGGGTAAAAGAGCAGCCTAATTATCACCTGGCTAATGACGTGAAGGACGCGTCGGGGGCACGACAACTTGGGGCAGCGTCTAGCGCAAAAGACAAGCTAAATCCCTTGTTAGCGTTTCTCATCCGTTTCTATTGTCCTCCCAGCCCACGTGTTTGCCAACGTTTGCCAACGTAATGCGCCGCCATTCCTAATGGGAGTAACTACGTTCGTGAACATGGCAGTGCTCCATGCGCATACCAGAGCATACCAGTGGGATAAATATTGCGTCATGCGTAAAGCGTCTCCGAAGTATGAGTTGAGCATATGGCATCCAAGCAACAGATGCAAAATTTTCAAATACAAATTGAAAACAGAGTGCTCACTGACTGGGAAGCTTTCTGAACAAGCAGAGCCAAGAAGACGGAGTATGCCATGTCAGCTGGTGACTGACATGAATAGGCGTACCAGCTACCCAAGAGAGCCGCGGGAAGGAGCAACTTCGTCTACAAAACGAATGCAGGCAACAACATCACGAAGGCTACAATGGATGGCTCATTTGAATCACCGCGCCCGAGCAAAACGCCCACCCGATGGCCAATATGCCGGGCATTACAACTGTCCGGATGGTTCTAGCTGAGTTGAAGAAACAAAAGCAGCAATCAATCATTCGTTTGGAATGTGCGCGGAGCAGTGAACTCCCACAGGAATTTCTGCAAACGTCGCTACAACGATTGGAATGCCGGCGCATTACTTTTGCAAACGTTTGCAAACGCGTGGGGTGCGAGGACAATAGAAATGGATAAGAAGCGCATGATATGGACTTCGTTTATCTTTTACGCTGGACGCGTTGGCAAGATGGTGGCGGTTCCTTCGGGTTAATAGCCACGCGGCAATTAGGCTGTCCTTTAACCCTGCACCGCAACTACGTGAGAGACTACGCGTAGAAGCATGCATTGGGCATGAGGAAGAAAGACGCGGCTTAAGCCGGCTTGTATATTCCCCGCAAGGTACAGCAGTCCGATTCTGTCCAGATCACAACAAATCAGATTCCCACGATTTCCCACTCAGTTGGTCACCAAGCCATGCATGTGTTACTCAACCAAGCTTTCATCCGTGAAAAAATTCCCTGCCATCATCAAAGACATCATTGGCAAACCGTCAGCAAGGTCAAACGGCACGGTTGGCAATCCAAAGCGTTTGAGATATCAACCGTCCGCTGACAAGGATTAACATCGCTATAGGTCTTAAACGACGTAATCGAAGGACGAGGACACTGGATGGGCGGGGGAAGGCAGCGTCCAGCTTAAAGGTAAACTAAATCCTGCCGAGGCGTTTGTCATCCGTTCTCATTCTCCTCATCCGCCACGCGTTTGCCAAGTTTGCAAAGCAAAATTACATTCCACGATCCCTTAGCATAACAATTCCCAAGCAAATTTCTAGAAATCCTGTGGCTTCATCGCTAGCGATGCTAAAAACATTGATTATTACTACTTTCAATATTCTCAACATTACGTGAATACTTCGGCATCACTGCACAACCTTTGCATTATTTTAAGGAGCTAACACTTCAAGCCGAACGTCAAACTTTAATGATAGGCATGCAAGCAACTGCAACATGCCGGGAGCAAGTTAGGTGCGCTGTGCTTACAGAATGCCATTTCTACCCGACCATATGCCAAATTTAACTACTTATTCGTGGACACCCAGATGTTTACAAACACGATTTCACACCAAAAAGCATGTCAATCGATTTCGCCTTTGGATTCTAATCGATCTTTACAGCCAGGCCAGAGGGCATAGACGAATGAACGAATGGAGGAAGGGAGGCAAGCAGGTAGGCAGGCAGGTAGACAGGCAGATAGGCAGGCATGCAGTATGCAATTCACGCAAACACACAGAGACCAATACGGACTCACTAAATGTTAAAGTGTAGGCGCTATTGACAATCAGACAAGAACACAGGCCCACCAGCAAATGTAACCCATTTCTGATACAAACAAGAGAAACAAAGCAAGCATACACAGGATTCAAGTTCTCCTTACTTTTTTCTGCCATTAAGGTGGACGAACAAATCAATTTAAACCAACTGCTTTACCTACTTTCCAGGCTGCACCCGGAATGATGGCTCCCCGAATGTCACAAAAAACACTTGCAGCAGTTTCCCCATGAACAGAACGAGCAGTACTGGAAGAAGATTGAAAAATCTACAACGTTACAAACCGAGAACATCAGGTCGTTTGCTGGAGGAAGAAATTGAGCAGAGCTAGACGAGCCTTGCCGAAGCCACAGTAAGTAGCACCCAGTAGATCCGAAAGAGACCAATCACCGCCCCCCATGGAAAACTACTTCTAGGGATCTGCCACTGTCAAGTACCACGGGAACTCCGATCTTCAGAGTTGCGCTAAACTGGAGATGGCAATTTTCTTCTTAATGGCCAACGAGAATATCTATTGTTATCCTCCAGGAACATCGTTCCTGACGATGACTTGATCGTTGAGGGCTGGAATGATTGATGTGAAAGCCTCTCCGTCAAGAAACTCGTCCATCAGCATCACAGTGCTCACCCGTCTCAAGCCTTAACTGACACTGCCACTTCTTTCCTGGCTTGCCAAGAGATGCTTTGCCGTTCCCGCCACATCAACCTCATCTGAAGAGCCTTTTCCTGAAGGTGTTCGAGTGGTCCCACCTTCGAGAACTCTTCTCAACGCTGACAGGACCGAGAATCTGGTCTGGATGAAGCAGAACTTGTACGGCCTGGCCCTACATGAGATATTTCCACGTTATTGCGTGTAACAGCTAAGATATGTCGACTAGATTGTCATGATGTGAGAAGTTAGGGTTCTATAAATTGCAAAAACTCCGGGCACTAGATGCTATTGTTGAAAATGGTGCAATTGAGGAAATCAGCGTACCAATATGAATTTGCCGGCATTATTTTTGACATGATAATCCAGCAAAAATCATTTCTCTAACATGCTTGGCGGCCGCGATTAATTTTAGGCATAGAATATAAATGTATAGATAATGCATGATATGCATAGACTTGCATATGTTTGGATTTAATTAAATATGAATCTCCATATAACACTAAAGTAAGTATATGCATTACAAGTCACACTAAAGCGGCAGTTGAGGGAGTTTGAGGAAGTGGTTTAATAAACCGACCAGCTAGGCCTCCACGCGGTGGAGTATTCGACAAGTTTGTGGTTACCCGGTTTGGTGATTCTCTTTAGGAGACCTGAACAACAACTATACGAGATATTATATCTACTATATTTAGCTCCCTAAAAGGCTCAACCAAGAAACAACGACTTGCTTCGTTTGCTGCAACTGGGCATCGATGGATTCCGCGTCCGCCAATACTTATGGCAACTCACCGCCAACAACACTTCTATCAACATGCAAACCTAAGCAAAATAAATTCTCTCAAATTCTTCAAAAATACTCGACAAAGGTTTGCATTATTAATTAGCACACACATGGTTTAGGAGATCTTATGATCTCTGTGGTATGTCAGTGACTACATTGAACTAGCAACATCTATAGCGATGGACATACTTTCAGGAAAACTTTGTGAAATAAAAACTATCAACATGATCTAAAAGAACCATAAATTTGGTCTGAACCCAAGAGGAGAAAGAAAGAATCCCACAAAAAAAAAAACACCACAAGTTTTCAGCTTGCATTCCTAAATCCAAAATTTACAGCCCTTTAAGTTCACAAAATCTTACAAAGCCGAATTCCATGCGAGCCTCACTTTGCGGTATTCGGTGCTCTAGACCACAATAAACTTTACAGTTATGTAAATGTACTTCTGAACTCTTAAGTTAGCAAGTTATAATGTCGTACAGTTCTCACCAGTTCACTTAGCTCTGGTGGTTTAGTGGTAAGTGCTCTGCTTTCCACTCTGGCGACCCTGGATCTGTTCCACTTGTGAGGCTTTGTCCTTGCCTTGTATTGGAGAGCATCATAAATTTGCTGAACCCCAGAAAAAAAGAAAGAACCCCAGAAAGAATAAAAAAAGCACAAGCTTTTTGCTTGCATTCCTAAATCCAAACATTTACAACCCTTTCAGTTTAACATTTGCAACCAACATTTACATTACATTAACATTTACAATTTATTAACATTTACAGCCTTTCAGTTTAAAAAATCTCATAAAACCAAACTGTTTGTGAAAGCCTACATAAAAGAATCACCTACTTTTTGCTACTGCGACTCAAAGAAATGCCTTGGCAAACCTTTTAATTTTTTATAACATACAACCAACAAAAAACTAAAATAAGCACCAATACGCACATTAGTTACAGTCAGCAACATCGGACAGGCCTTGGTAAAAATGTACCCCAAAGAAAGGAATCATTCAGAGAAGTTGCAGAAATGTTCTGATATGTAACGCTAACTTTACGAAATCATGTTATGTATCCTAGTTTTCTGGGTAATCAAACTCTCCGGTATGTATTAGGTAAGCCATTAATTCAGTTGATACAACAACAACAACAACAACAACAACAACAACAACAACAACAACATATATATTTTTCTCCTCAAATGCAAGTTACATAC
>QQSS02187788.1:0-12654 GCA_003687565.2 Craspedacusta sowerbii | reverse complement strand
GGGACCCCCCGCCCCCTGAAATAGTTTGGGAACACAAGAAGGGGAGACTCGTTTTTCCATGATCGGGGGGGGGGGGGGGGGGGAGGGAGGGAGAGGGGTACACCGTTTCACAGTCACCGATTCAGCGTAGCCATAACTTCATGGAGAGAAAAGCTTCATTCTCAAAACAGACTGGATAATCACAGGCTAAAACTATTTGGAACGCGAAAGACATCTTCCAACAAACACGTAACTATTACGACGGCATATGTATTATCATCATCATTTGTTAATCCGGGACTTGCATGACACGCGCTCGTACGGATAACGCTTGGCATTTGTATCGGTTTCATTCGAAGAAGGCTGGGCGCACGACAGAAGAAAATCAAAGCCCGACTGGAAGCAGACCGGCGAGGTGTGGCAGAACATTTCGATCTCCTGATCAGCCCTGAAAACGACAGCATAATGCAATAGTCTGCTATGATCATGCCACTGACTGCTATGATCATGCCACAGACTGCCATGAACATGCCACTGACTGCTACGATCATGCCACAGGCTGCCATAATCCATCTGGAACAGTTCGTTTAAACGATCCTGCCAGGGAGTGACGAAACAGAAGGTTCTATAAAGACTATCAGGAACCTGAGCAAACAATCTGTTTTGAAAAAAGCCAACAAGGTTCTTTAAGCCAGGCCTGCAAAAGCGGCTAACGACAGGGCAGGCAAAGCTCTTAGAAAGCTCACCATAATGAAACATAAACTCAACGGACTGAATTAACACTTCAAATATTTTACTTCCAGTGATAATCCTCAGTATTGAGTCTTTCACAGCGGAGCCTCGCCTACAAAGTCACGCAACTATGGCCAGATCTTCCATGTATCCTCCGGCGAATGCTGCTAAAATTCAATTGCCAGGGCGAGGAACTACATCCGGAACCATTCGTCTCCACCCACACAACCCAAGCTCGAAAAAAATACAAACAACTATCCAATTATAAGTTCCTAACTACCATCTTCCATGAAACTAACCTACAGAAACGAGCTAGTTAAAACTTTCTACAACGTTGAAAAAAAAACAACAAAAACAAAAACAACAACAACAACAACAACAAAAACAACAACAACAGCAAAAACAAACATGTTTGACCTACAACCCGAAGCCAAAAGCGCTAAAGCAGGTAACGGCACATGAGATTAGAATCCCAAAACAAAATCGGTATCTTAACTGATGGCCAACAAATCAGTCTACATTACCCTTATCCCAGGAGGAAGGGAGAACTATTAAGCATCTCAGGAAAAACGCAGCAGCAGTTGAAAGTCCAACTATCCTGAAAGGCAACCCCTTTGCCAGAGTGCAAAGTCAAACTCACTTTAATACGCCTCTCATTTAACAATCCGACAAACACGAACCTGACAAAAGTAAGTCTGAACAATTACATAGGATTTTACCTTTATCAATATCAAAGATGGGATCAGGAGATGACAAACGGAACTCCACTTGAACATTCATCACAACAAGCATGAACTGGTAGTAGGGTGACATCCGCACGCCAGGATGTGGAAATTTCGTAGCTAACACCAAGTCATCTGCCAGATTCATGCTACCGCTTTGGAACAACTCATACATGGTCTTGTCCACCCAACCATGCTCCTTATTGCGATCTTGACTCCAGGAAGCTTTATACCAATACCAATCCTCCTTCTTTTTTCCATTAAAAAAATTTGCAATATGGATACTTGCAGTAGCCGGGTCTGCACCTACAAGTAGACAAAACAACTTGGTATGGCTGTCCCTATTAAAAATACCTCACACCAAGATCGAACTAATAATGAATCTAATCTAATTAATAATGAGAAATCATAAATTGATCGATAACGCAGATCGTGAATTACTAATTACAATTTCCTCTGTTCCCATCTCAATGTTATCTCTGAATGAGGATTGCTTGCTTCATACCGGCCGTTTCATGATAAATAATGAAACATGGATCTTTCCAGCTGTTTAAGTTTAAAATGACAGAGAAATTACTGTGGCCATAGACCTAAAAATTTGACGACTAAGCCTTCCATTCAATACATATTCAATCTCCAAGGTTGAGTAAGAATCAATAAAGGAAAAAACAGACTTCAACATGCGGTAAAAGTGGTAATTAAACGACAGCCTAACGACAGCTCAAATACATAACTTTGAACTTTTCAGCTTCGGGGCGATTCGATATTTATGATCCCACATTAGCTGACCTCCGCGCATCACGTCGAAGACCACATAGTGTTGTCTGTCTAGCGCTGCTTCCTTTGCCGGTTCGACGTTAGCCCGTCTTCTTGTCACGAACGGAGTGCCAGTCGGGTCCTGCGGCAATGGGCCAGACCACTTCTTTTTCGGAGCATTTCTTGGCATCTTCGAATCTGGAGGCGTCTCTGCAAACAGCAGGAGCTTTGCGGAGACGTTCATCTTGCATACGACCAACGTGCCAAACCAGCGAGGACGGGGAGACCGCTTGGAAATGCTGATAGGCGGTTGACTGCAGCAGTGCCGTCTAATGTCATCATTTCGTGGTTTGTCAAGGATGCATATGCCGAGAGCGGTGCGCAACCACTTCATTCGGAAGACCTCAAAATCATAGATGTCTGACTCCATTAGTGTCCAGCTTTCGAATTGTAGGTTTTCGTCTTCATGCCAATCAAGAGGTTGCGTCGGTTGAAGACCAGATGCCTCACTACCTGAAAGCTGACGACGCTTCTGCATACGCGCTGCCATGTCGTCGGAGGCTGCGACACGAGAGTTCTGGATAAATGAGTCGACCACTTTGCGGGTTTAATTTTTTTTGTCCTGCCTTTACGTATTCCGCAAAAATTCCATCACCTCCACCAGCCGTGCCGTCCTAGAGTTGGTTCACTGCTTCCCTGTAGTCATGGAGACTGGATGAGCCTTCATCAATCTCAGAAGTTGCATCAGCGGATAACTCAAGATCTGCGTCTAGCTCTTGGGATCTGGCCTGTCGTATAGTTTATAGAAATAATCGCGCCATCGATAGAAACACGTTCAGAGTGCATCTGTATGACTTTACTATAAGCTTCAAGCAGATTTACGATTCAAGCTTTCGCATGTAGAAAACAACAGTACGCAATCAAGTAAAGTTACAACATTCTACAAGTAGATAAGTCGCTAACAGCTGAGCGTTTCCACTAAGCTTTCTTACTCGCCTCGAAGGGAGCGGAGGAATTTTCCATAACAGCTGCATGTTCAAGCTTATTCGCAAGGTCTTCCCACCATGCCAAGCTTCCTCGCCTGCCTTCAGCGGCCTTGCGATTCCACGGCTGAGATAGCTGTCCCGCAATTTATCACCAGCGAGTTTGCATTTCCTGCGATCTTCGGCCAGCTGCAGCGATTCAGTCGCGATCCACTTCTTGCTTGTGTGGCTCGGGGAGGCAGATAGACTGCCCAGTAGCTATTACTTTGCCTCGAGTGCTTCTCCACGACGCGTCCAAGATTTCATCCACATCAAGACCAGCGAATCTATCACGTAGCTCAGCTCGAGGCTAAAGTAAATTTCAGGACAGAGGCATCGAGTGTTTGTAGCCGTACGGCGGTACGGCGACGCATCTCCAGCCTAGCAGCGAGCTTCGCTACCACCAGATCGTGATCAGAGTCGATGTCAGCTCCGCGGACCACTTTGTCATCCTGAAGAGAAGATCCAAAACTTCGAGTGATCAACATGTAGTCCAGATTTTTGCGTGTGCGCATGTCAATCGACCGCCAGGTCGTCTTGCGGTGGTGACGGGACCAAGAATTTCCTACACCAAATCAACAAGTTGCAGCAAACGACAGCAGTCTGAGCCCATTGTTGTTCGGGGAGCCACGGGCGAAGTTGCCTAGTTTCTTTTCCCATCCCATTCTACTTGTGGCAACTTCGGCGTTTAAGTCGCCCAGTAATAACAAAATCATTCAGTTCTTCGGAATGGCACAGTATAGCCTCTTCCGAGTCGTGTAGAATTTGTCTTTGGCGCCGTCGCAAGAAATATCTGTGGGAGCATAAACAACGACACACGATATCTGAATCCTTGAATCTAGATGGAGCACGGCGAATCGGTTGAAGGCCGGTACAAAATTTTAGACAGCAGCTTTCAGGTGACTAACCACGATAAACCGACACCGTCGAAGGCACTGCTCTCACAGCCAGCGTAGAAAAGATGAGAGTGGCGTGAATTTCTGCGTGTCGCCGCTCCCTAGTAGACGAGCCTTGGTTATAGCTACGATGTCAACTGATAGATGGCTAAGTTTGCTGCATAGTAGCTCGCCACGAGTGGGTTTCAGGCGATAAAAGGCGCGAACATTCCACGTGCCGAAAATTAAGGGGGAAAGAACGAGGTGACCCTTGGGAGGGTTGTTGAATTCGGATTGTTTTCCGGTCGCTGACTTATCTTTTATCCCTACCCGAGTCAGACGCCGCATTGGATCGGCCGGATGCGTTAGTTTCAGCGTGATCCTTCCTGACCGTAACTTCATGTAGGATTCTTTAGCTGCTCAAGCAAGCTTCCAACCATGTTTTATTGCCGAGTCTATCTCGACAGAAGCAAATATCGAGGTTAAATGGAACCCTGGATAACGTTTTACTGCTTTGAAACCTGTCCTGCCTGCCAGGATTGCACCTCGGAGCAAGCTCGACGTTATAGCACAGATCCATCTTAAGAAGCACCGTTGCCCGGACTTCATCTCTAGGAGGTGCGACCAGCTACTAAGGTTGTGGCCCCACAAAAAGCTAACTAAACTTCATATACATAAGCATTCATGAATACAACTGACAAAAATATAAAGACGATAAAGAAAAGCATATGCGCTTTGGAAGACTTTGAGCTGGTTTAGAGCACTATACTAAGGTTAGTCCACCATGTCAAAACTCATCAACACAACAACACATTTAAAAAGCCCTATACATCATCCCTGTTAAACATGTGATTTGATTTATATTGCCATCACATGGCGACATAGGAAAAGCTTCCATTCAAGGTAAATGAAGTTCCAAACCTAGTTAATAAGCACCATTTCTTCTGTAATATACTCAAACGAAAACCGCTGACCTACCTTTCGTTCCGCCAAGTACAAAAAATGTTGTTACAATAGCCATCATAAGCAAGGAAAACAGAAGTAACTGCCTTCTTGTTAATGTTTCCAGCAATGATGAGCTCATATTGTCTGAATGATTTTCACTCATACAGCTACAAAAGCAATCAAGGTTATCTTGCCTCTACAGCCCATAACAGGCTCAATCTGCTTTCATAATAAAACCAACTTGTCTTAATTTAAATACAGGCTTCAGCAATTAGGCACCATTTTCAACACCAATAAAGAATCCCAGCATAAACTACTTATAAGACAGAGGTGTCTACACATCAGACAGCAATACCAGACACAATAAAACTCAGGCCTCAGGGGAAAAGAAGGTAAATGGACAATTAGCAAGGAGGTTATAAGCACTTATAAGCAAATTTAGGTCATTATTAACAAAAAAACATTGATACATAGCATCAACTATATAATTTCAGATAAAAACAAGAAGAACGAGAGTGGAATAAGGCAACTGAGAAGACATATAATGTAAATACATGCAGAAAGTATCTGTCAAAAGAATTACTTATACTAAAATTGTAGCAAATGCTCTGCTACTTTGACCTTTCGGGTGGCAAAGTCTGTGATAACATTTTCTAGTAAGTAAACTAATGTTGATTTTTAATTTTAAAACTTCAGAATTGTACAAATTAGCTTCATGGGCTGCCAGGACTGAATACAACTTGGGGCAGGAGCGGATATCTGGCTTTCATCACTGAAATACATTATGCAACTGAAAATGCAGAGCAATGCAATGTGCTTGCATCAATGAATCTGTGCCAAGTCATCAAACCGAAAGCTAACGATTTACTGTATCTCAAAACATGATTGAATGATGACAAACCAATGAAAATTTTAAATCTTGGTGAATTTATTGGTGATGTAGTTGAAACATACAAATGCGAGGTCATGCCTAATGGAAGCTTGCTCACTGCCCTAAAGACTGGGGAAGGCCAAGGGCTGACATACATGGTTCTACTGCTTAGCCTACACAGCAAAAGCTACACATCTTTCAAAGAAAGTGCCATACCAAACAAACCCAACACATACAGTGCCTTATCTGAGTTGCAATAGTCCCAATAAACTTACAATGGCCAATCCCTTTCTATAGTCGATCATTAAAATGTTTTAGTCATGTCAACGGCAATGCATACGTCTTGTTGCATGCTCACAGCAGAAAGTTACATACATCTACTGGAGTTTACAAACTCAGCACTCAACAATGGACATGATAAACATAGCTGACATGCTTTCATTCAGCTGGCTATCACAAACAATATTCAGTACAAGGGCAAAAATTCTAAAATAGCATTATCTCAACCACAAAACCAGAGCCTGAAAAGTCTGAGGGTGGATAGTGAAAACTATAAATAACTACTACATGTTTGAAATAGCATACCTGATTGGATGAGCTTAGCAAACATAAAGTTCATGAAACATTCAGGCCATCCTTATCAAACAAGTAACTTGTCATGACAGGAACAAACCAGATACTTGATCGATTACCAACTTAAACAATATTCCTGAACTGTTAACACATGCACCCGAAAGTCTGGTTTCTTCAATCCATGCTAAGGCTGATGATTTTGACCCTCAACCTACAACATGCTCTCGACTTCAATCAAAATTGAAGAGTTTTCTCTAACTTTAGATGGACTCAAGTTAAACAAGTTCAAAATTTTACAGCCACACAGTCAATTCCTTTCCTCACAAATGCCCTATTAGTAACAAAGAGTATATGTTCCATGCAAAAGCCACAACTCTCTCCTTTTTTATTTGAAATTTCGATGCATCATTTGCAGGCTTTCTTAATTTTAAGGGACCTTAATTCGGAAATAGCCTCCAATTATGTTGGCGAAATCATGTTCGCAAGGGTTCTTCACTAATAGGGATTAAATAGAAAACACAATTACGTTAATGAAGAAGCATGATGTTCTTCAGAGATCCAAATCCAAATCACTTCATATTGATTAAAGCAACACAAAGGCATATAACGTATAGCGAGCGCTACAATATTAAAAAGAAAACGCTAACTTTTAACCTAATACCTCAACTCATCACGGCCCGCAGTTAGTAAATGACCGAATTTAGGGTACCTTAACGTTGTCAAAAACGAAATTCAAGAAGATACGGAGTCGGCCGCAGCGAAATAGCTCCGGCACACAATCCGAAAACGGTACACGTGTTCCCTTCCAGTGCCGACTCTTCTATCCATGATTTAACAGCTTTGCAATGCAAGAGTTAGAGCGCAACAAAGAAATTTTTGGCACATAATTTTGATCGGTCAGACAAGACGGGATCCGGCATCCCAGGGAAAGCTTGCGGCGCTTGCGGCGCTTGTGTGTTAACACCATGTTATTGTAAAAGTTCTTTTTAGTCTCCCGCGCTCAATTTGATCAAAAACCTAGTTGCCAGCGCTCCAGCCGTTTGCACGGTTGCCTGCTAATTGGGGCAACTTAGTGTTCCATGTTTGCCTTCATTCATTTTACCTCTCGGTGCTGCCCGTAGTAAGTTCTGTCGATGAACTCAAGAGACATTGATTTACAAACGACTCGACTTCTCTCCATACGGTTGTGATGTTTCTTAGTATACGGGGAAATTTCGGTACCCAATCTGTTCTCATTTATTATATTGTTGCATTGTCAATGAAATTGTTACTCAAGTTAGTGAAATATTCAGTCAAAGTCATCGGTGTTTCAGGAACTCGTTTGCCAAGGAAAATGAAGGAAAATGCGAGTTTAGAAATAGACGACTATTGGACGTAATTTTCCACAAAAAAAAAAGAAACAGCGAAAAAAAAATGTTTGCGGCTGTACATACAGGCACCCGAGCCTTTCACCCCAGCTTTCTCTGAATAGTGTTTAATCACAATCCTACATCATCTTCTTGAGAAGATAAACTTGTGGCTATTATGGAGGATTCCAATATTAACTTGTTTGAGTACGATGCATGTATAGATTCACTGAGCTTCTATGATAGTACAGCGTTTCATAATTTGCAACCCCTTGTATACCAGCTTAGTCGAGTCACACCTCGTTCACAGACCCTTATCGACACCATGTTTGCGAACAATATTAAGTACAACACCAAAAGCGGCAACTTAACATGCTTTATCTCTGATCATTTCGCCCAAATTGCATCCTTCACTGGCTATAATTTGAGGACTCAATTGGCAAAAGAACGAACAATCTACGATCATTCATTAAAACTGTATCACGAAAATGAATTTCTTGAAGGATGGTCGACCATCAAATGGTCCCTATTGTTCGGAAACGAAAAAGCTGCGAATGTCCTCATAGCTACGCTCATTGGCAAAATTAATGAGATTTTAATGTCAAGGCGCCTACTGGAAAGCTTTCAAAGAAGGAACAGCTTCTAAAAAAATAACCATGGATTACAAGACCTGTTTTACAATCTATGAAAACACGTGATGGACTTCTAAAACAATACATGAAGGAATGAGATCAGCACAAAAAGTTTGAAACTCAAATCAAATATAAAACTCTGCCTAACTGCATGGTAAATATTATCAGGAAAAGCAAGATTGAATACTTCAAAGAGAATTTTCTAACGCATAGAAGAAACCTAAGCAAAACTCTTGGGATGGTATGAAATCAATAATAAAGTTAAAAATACCCAAAAAGTGCGTCCCAACCTTTATAAAGGCCCAAAACAATGATATAGCACTCAATCCTGTTAACATCGCCAATTCTTTTAATAACTATTAAAAGCCACTATAGGTAAGGCCCTCGCGGATAAATATCCAAACCCGTCAAGCAACTCAGATTGAACATGCCCCAATGATGAGCCAAAGTTTTATTTATGTCCAACAGAGCCTTATGAAATATGCAATATCATTCATTCATTAAATTCATTTAGTGCTTGCGGACCGCTTAGCATACCTACAAACGATTTAAAACTTTGATCACCCTTGATGTCATGTCCAATATCAAACATCATAAGCAATCATCCACATTCGGAGTCTTCCCTGATATGCTTAAAACTGCGACAGTTGTTTCAATATTTAAATCAGGACCTACGGAGGCTTGCGATAATTATCGCCCTGTCACGAACGTCGCTATCCCCAGGAAATATTAATTTTGCGCACACAAACATACGGCCTGTCTAAAGGATTGGTCGTCCCAAGTCCCAACTACCAGGCCTAGCTGCACAACGGGTGCCTAATGCAGAACAAGCAAGACTTGATCTGACGCACCGTCCTCTTTCTTGGGATAGAGGGTCTTTTCTCGTTTTCTCGCGATGAAAGAGAACTACTTACTCACTCGTTCTCTGTTCTCTTAGATTTTCTACTCTCTTTTTCTTATTCTACAAATTTATATACAATTACAATACTTAACATGTCCGGCAATTTCCTTTCTGCCTCAGTGATTCCAAATTCGCCGTAGGACCTTTAAACACCTCGGTTCCTTGAAGTTAAAGGAAAACGCAACGTCCTACGCCGACACTCTCTAACTTTTCCTCGGCATTCTCCGAATGACGTGGAACATTCTACCTTACCCCGTTCACGACATACATCGGGGCTTTTAAAGTCAAAGCATTTCCTCAACGTTTTCCATTGACGCAGAACTCCGGTCCTTTCACATTTACAACACCTCCAATCTCCCTTTTATCCAATCTAATAATGTTCTCGAAAAAACTGTGCATATACGTCTTAAGACCATGAAATCTCTATTCCATAGCCTTTTTCATTCGCACATGAGCTACAGATGCTTGACCTGACTAGCGCCACTGAAATCAACTATCTAACTTACAGAAACAGGCAATCAGATTTAAGATTAATTACGATTTCAGATTTCCATGAGCCTGCTTCTCCTCTTCTTTCACAACTTGGTATATTGAAACTTAATGACGTTATTAAACAAAGCGTTAGCCTGTTTAGGCATGATATGTGCAATAGTGAACTCCCAAGTGTATTTGAGAAATTTTTTGGCTTTTCCTCGTCTGCAGGTGCTACCCGATCTAATACTTTCTTTATGGTCTCATTGCCTACTAGACATACTGAAAAATATGGGAGTTCCCATGTCAAATATGAAGGTGCTATCAATTATAATCCGCTTTATGCCTTGAATGTCAAAGCCAACAGTGCAAAATCTAGCTTTAAAAAGGAAATTACAAGCCTGCTCATGGCCTCGTATCGTAGTTTAACGATTATGACCTCCGCGCCTAACTACCGTTTTGTTCTGGACATAAAAGATGATTTTCTTTTATTTCTTGCTGGGAATTATTTGCATGGTGCAACGAAATCTTTTTAGCAAATTATTTTCTTCGAAATTTAAAAAGTTTGGAATCTAGCAAACAATCTACCGATAGATTATTAATTCGAAAAGCAAATTTTGGAAGCCCATTCATCACTATGCTGCAAGGCCCCTTTACTGACCACAAATTGTGAGTCAATACTTTTATACAGACTTTTCAATTGGCGCTGGCTCGTCGTATTTGTTGCATATATTTAATGTGAACCATTTGTGCCTGGCACAATGCATTCTCGGCCCTGAGAACTGTTACGTGGAAATGAACCAAGAATTTTTGTAGGAATATAACGTAACAACAACAACAGTAACAACAACAACATCAAAAACGATTTATTTCTCAATAAATGCTTCTAAAAACGTAGTACATGCATACACCATATACGCCTAGTTTAACATTAAAATAAAGAAGATAGTTTGGGAGAACTAGTCTCTAAGTACAGCTGTTGGAAGTAAAACAAATGGCGTTGCACACATAGTCCAATATTAAGGCGAGGTATTTTTATAGCCCTAGCTAATCAGATTGAAGATACCACCCTGTTATGAGCTCTAGTTAACATTGCAGAGATTATTAGAAGAATTTCCATTAATACCACTAATATTTTGCATGATCAAATTGATGGAAAATCGGCATATCCAGAGGATACTAGCAAAGTATCAAGTAGCAAACATATGAGACTTCTGACTTGCCATGAAGCAGAACCAAACCACAAACTGGCCACGTGTTACTGGCCTGTAATCAGGTAGGGTCAAGTAAGGCAATCTCATCATCCGAAAAATATTCTCGCGAGCAATAAAAAGGCATGCAGACATGAGCTTCCTGCTTGCTCAACCTTGACCACAAATAATTTATCATCGAGCATCATGTCATCCTCAGGCGAAAGGCACTATTTTATTGCGATCATCATTGAATCAAAACTATCAAAGATTATTTTTAAAGCCGCCAAAGCAACGCCAACAACAACAACAACAACAACAACAACAACAACAAAAACAACAACAACAACAAGAATATCTAGGTATATTTTCCCATTAAGCAAGAGCGTACATAAATGCATACATAACTGAAATGCAGCAGTATTTATGTCAAAACATAACCATTGGTTTTTATGATAGCAGCTACATACGATAAGGAATAGAGTAGGTAAAGTCAGGACACGCTAGCAAGCTGAAGACATTAGTCCGGCGACTACCAAAACCGAGCTACCTTCAACGATAAAAGGTTTTGCTCATTAGCTTAAAAGCCGGTAGATTACGCCCATGCATGCATTTTCAGAAGTGCATTGAAAGCATTGCAAATTAACTGATATATCAAAATCTTGATTAGCACGAGCCTCAGTATTAGGTTTTGCAGTTGTTTAGGGTATGAATGTGCGTTATTTTTAAAGCACCGCGAGGCATTGACTTAAAGATGTCGTGCGGCAGATGTTCTGTTGTGCTTAATTTTCAGTGACTGGTTATTACTCTTTCTATTGATTGCTTTGGCCGCGTTTGTAATCCTCTATTGTACCTCGGTAATACTTGGAGTTTGGTAAAGAGAGTTTGAGGTAGGAGGGAACTTAAGTGGACAGGTTAAAATAGATGCTATGTACCGGAGTCGTGTATTCTCCTGTATATCGTAAGAAGAAGTTAGCATTGGACATGTTGGGTTTTTGTATCGTCAAGATCGATGCTGTTCGCATCGACACTCGGTTACCGTCGTCATCGCGACGTACATAAAACAACAAAGACATGAAATCTTCGAAGCCAAATAGGTTATCTCACTTAAGCGTGCCAGGTTAAGGACCGGGGAGTGCTTTAGCGAATTGATCTAAGAGAAGTCTTGCTTTGCAGCAAGTAGCTGGATCGGTCTGTGAAAACCAACTCATAGCAAATTCAGACAACCGCGCATAATATTTGCAAAACGCACGGACGGTAAATCATAGATGCAACTATTCCTCTAGTGATATTCAGTCAAATCACGTTTGGTAAAATAACCTAGGAGGATTTCGAGCTCTTTCGTGGGTTAAAGCCTCCATTTTATTGTCTAGCACTATATATATATATATATATATATATATATATATACGGAGTACACGACATTAACGTATTCGTGGTTCCAGATTATTTAAAAATATGGATCGTAGCCCCACCAGTGCTCTACACGTGGAAAAGAAATCCTTACAGGCTTAGTCTGTCGTCCATCCAGCAATTGCAAGGCTACATCAGTACAGCTGCAAAATCATTTATAGTATCCGTCATGTGAACAGGTTGGCTTAGCATTCTTTGATGATCTGGTCAGTTCGAACACCAAACA
>QQSS02187777.1:0-13470 GCA_003687565.2 Craspedacusta sowerbii | reverse complement strand
TTCTTGCGGATGAGAACCTTCACTTTCCTTGTCAACAACGGCTATGCAGAAAGCCACATACAAAAGGGATTTATTCCAGGCCTTAGTGGGACATTTGAGCACATAGCTTCTATGGAATTCCTCATAAACCACCCACGCAAGAAGCAGCGCAGTATATTTATCACCCTTCTTGACTTAAAAAATGCATTTGGAGAAGTAGAACACTCACTGATAGCAAGCATTCTAAAATACCACTACATCCAGACCAGATTTCCAATGTCATTAGTATCCTGTACTCGAACTTTTCCTCAGCTGCTATAACAAATTCCTTCATCACGCGTTTCATCCCTGTACAGAAAGGAGTTCTCCAAGGTAACTGCCTCATCCCTCTGATCTTTAATATGCTCATGAACACCTTCGTCCAATGCATCAAAACTCCTGCATTCGCACAATTTGGTTACCACTTTTCAGGAATGTTCTCTCATCGAAACTGGTTATAGTTCGCTGACGAAGGTGCTGCAATTAGCGTGCTCAAATCCAAAAATCAGACGCTTCTTAACCCTTTTTTCGCGCTCGTGCAACTGGAGCAAAATGACTCTAAGGGTGGACAAGTGCCATACTTTTTGCGTTATGAAAGTCAGTGGCTGCTCACAACAAGTTAAGCCAAAAGTCTTCATAAGCAATCAGCGCATTAAGCCGGTGGACATTAACAGCACTTTCACCTATCTTGGCAGGTCTTTCGATTTTCACATGTCTGGCGACACGACAAAGAAAAACTAGCAAAGCATTCACGATCTGCCTCTTCATCCTCGCAATAAACTGTACATCTACCACAGATATGTTCTACCAAAAATAAGTTGGGACCTTACTGTGTTTAATCTGACGGAAACTTGGGTGAAGCCATCCTTGGACAGCAAACTGCGCAGCTACCTACGATTATGGTTTGACATTCCAGTATCTGGCACCCTCGACATCATCACACAAAGCAGGAATCACAATGGCCTATACAGTTTGCTTGTTTCTGAGAAGTACAGCCAGTGTCAAGTGTCTTACCGCCATTGCCTGGCAAAGTAAAAAAAAAAACCGACGTAATCTACTTTCAAAAAACATCTAGCTACGGAAAGAACGTTAGAGCAGATTCCTATGTTTCAAGTCGAGAAGTGGTAAAAGAGATCAGAACGACGAAGAAAAATAGAGTCGAGAAGAGCTTAACAACGCAATCACTAGTTATCAAGGCCATCTGGGAACATGCCTTGCCTTGCATTACGCGTCAATGGTCTAGCGTATTAGAAAAGATGCTGAGGAATATTTATACTTTCACAGTCAGGTACCTAAGCAACTGTCTACCTAGCAAATCCAACACGCAAAGATGGGGAATCGCTGCCTCGGCAGTATGCTCGTTTTGCCCTTTTAGGCAAACACTGGGCCACGTGATTGGAGGCTGCAAAACATCCTTGACAGCAAAGAGGTTCAACTGGAGGCACAACTCGATTCTGCTCAACTTCGCTCGCTCTGCAAAGGCTCTTACGTGTGTCACTGTATGCAGTGACATAGAAGAGTGCTCAGAATTCGCCTCCCCATCCTTAATCTCAGGTGACAGCTTTCGTCCAGATTTCATCGCTGTCAAAGGAAAAGATGTCTTCGTCATGAAGCTTACTGTTGGGTTTGAGCCGAACATGCATAAGAACGCCTCGCGAAAACAGCATTGCTACCAGTGGCTCTTAAATGAAATGTCTAAAACATCGTCAGTGCACTTAAGTTTATCGATGGGCGCAGCCGGAATCATTGGCCATGATGCTACAAATATTTTCAAATGGATGAACGACATAGGCTTTAGTAACACCATGTCGGATTACCTCATTAAAAAACTATAAACATTTGTATCCGATCGACATGCTATCTCTTCTGCTGTAGAGACAAGCCTTAGGAAGCCCCGAAACTTATGACTGGGTAGCAACTTTGTCGTCTGATGTGCCATGCCTGCATAGAGAGTGGCAAGTCAGCACTGTATGTGCAAGCAAATTTGTAGTTGTGAGCACTCGGGAAAATAAATTGCAATGTTTGAAAAAAATTATTCTTATATAAGCTCCCAATAAGCTCTATTAGCCCCGAAAACATCGATCATAGCCTTGATACCTTAAACAACGTGGTTAACAAGTACTTTGCAACGACTTCTGGAAAAATAGAAGACAACTTGCTGTGCAAAAAGGAACTTCTGGCGAAGTACCGTTCATTAAGCAGAAAACGGTTTAAAACAGAGCTTAAGATGGCCAAAGCCGAGCAAATAGACTCTACGACTATTTGATACTTGGCAAAACTCCTGCGTCAAAAACATAGTGCCCAAATTCCAAGGGAAGATTTCGCACAGTTTGATCGGTATAAAAAAATATCTGAAAGTTTCTGGCGTTACTGCAAAAAAAAAAAAATAAAAAAATAAAAAAAAATTTACGGAAAACGACGAGTGAGTAATCCCAAACAATTCTAAACAAGTATGCGAATTATTCTTTTTAAAAGACTTCCGCAACATTAAGACCTCAGCTCGCTTTGTTGTTCTGTCGTGGATTCCGCTACTTCAGAAACCACAGACGAGCTTCAGTCTAAGAAATTTGCAAAATTGTAAACAAGATAAAATCTTCTGGTTCTCTTTGCCCTCTTAATCAAATTTCTAAATTGCTTTCAAACGTTGCCTCTATCTACGCAGCTACATAACTGTTATCTGCGCTGTAGTCTGGTCACCAAAACGCATACCCTCTCCGCGGCTTTAGGCAATAACAATTCTTGTTCATAAGCAAAGCAATGACGCAAAACCGGAAAATTTTCGTCGAATTACCCGTGACCGGTAACTCTGAAGATATTCACGTCGTGAGAATCAGTATGCGGAGGGCTACATTCAAAATGGCTTTTTTTTTTTCTGAGAGTGAGTGGAGCCTTTGAACACATGGCATCCATGTCGTACATCATCAACTACCCTTTCAAACAGTTTGTCATTAAACTTCTCGTCCTTTTTCCGACCGGAACTAGTTTCATTTTGCCGACGACACACCTTCTGCGGGCTCCGACGAGTTGGAAAACCAGGTTCTTATAAATGCCTTCTCGCGGTGGTGTGCGTTTAGCAGGATGGTTATCGGAGTGGATAAATGCCACACCTTCGGAATCCACAAGCAGGGAAGCACTTCAAGGCAATGCAAGCCTAATCTTTTTATTAACAACCGCGAAGTGAACCCCGTTAACATCGGAGAATCATTTGTCTACCTTGGTCGAAATTTTGACTTCCATATGTCGGGAACTAATCATAAACAAAAATTAATTGATTCCTTCACAACTCTGATGGACCGCGTAAATAGCCTTCCACTTCATCCACGCTTTAAGCTACTCACATATCAACGCTCCATACTATCTAAGATCAGTTGGGACTAGACAGTTTCTGTCGTGACTGACTCTTGGGTCACGAACGCTTTTGACAACAAGGCAAGACACTATATTTGACTATGGCTAGACGTGCCAGTTAGCTGCACCCTCAGCGCAGTAACCCTCACGCGCGATAAGAAAGACCTCGGGTATTTACCTAGTTTCTGCACGATTTTTGCAATGCCAGGTGACATCGTAAATTTCTTTAACTGTAACATCTGACGACAATTCTAGCCTCTCTATTTCACGCACACGCACAGTCTTGCTCAGCCTATCTTAGGAAATAGTCACCTAGACTTCCTTACCACGCGACCTTAGATGCACCTAAGCATCAAAGAACTAGGATCATGCAGTGCTAGGACTTACTTAAAACTTCACTAAGGGTAGCGCGCCCTACTTCGACACGGGAAGACAAGTGGTTCAACCAAATAAACTTGTCTTTAAATATCCTTTACTCGTTCTTCTTCGCCTCTTTTTTGCCTCCGAAACCAGCACCAGTCTTCGCTTGTTTTGCGTGCAGTTGTGTCTTGTTTTCTAGTGTCTTGATTCGTTCCTTTATACATACTTATGAATAACCCCTTCATTACTACAAATTTACGATAACATGCAACCACTTGCCCAACTCAAACAAAATAGACTTTCTTCGGTACTACAAAATTACACAGTACGAACTGGTCTTGACCCAACTGCACCATTATTTGTCAACACAGTTCGCGGAATTTAATTGGGTCTTTACTCAACTGAGACATTGTTGATTGTTCACCATGAATTGCGCAATCTTTGGGTGCTTGAGCAAGACCTTGTCTATTTACAACTATATACAGAAGGCTTTGTCCATTCACTACACTGTTTGCGCAATCACAGACAGCGATTTCGTACATAAACTATCCGAGAATCCAGATATCGTTTCGATTTACAAACGTTATGGCCGAGAACGTCCGCCCGTATAACATACATCGTAACTATACATCGGCAAAAGCAGTTGCAAAAGACATTTGCAAAAATTCAGAGAGTTGCCTTCTTGCAAAACTAACAGCCCAGTCAAAACTAACAACCCAGTCGCGCTAGTCACGAATCAATATGGGACCAAGTCTCCCTACCTGTGCGAAGTACTGGTTTTCAGTCTGCAAAAAGATGCCGCAATCTATTTATAATTTTGCGCTTCGATACTTATGCAACAGTCTGTCCAAGTAGCGTTCCTATCCCAGATTGCTTCAATACCCAGCACCCCAAACGTTGGGCCACGTTGTCGAAGGATGTAAACAAGCACTCAAGGAAGGAAAATTTAACTGAAGATGCGACACAGTCCTCCTAAACCATTAGGTATAGGAGAATCGTTTGCCTTCCTGGGCCGACATTTGACTTCTTTATGTCAGGCACCATCCATAAGCAAAGTTTCATTGATTGCATTACTAAGCCAATCGACCGTGTAAGCAGTCTTATCGGAATCATGGGTCGAGAAGATTCTTGACAGCAAAGCAAGGTACTACATTCGGCTGTGGCTAGACATGCCAATTTGTTGCATCCTTATTGCAGTCACTCTTACCTGAACTAAATACGGATTGAATGTTTACCTGGTTTTGTCAATATTCTTGCAATGTCAAGTGACATATCTTCAACGTCTGAAGTTTTCAAAAATCCCTACATAGTATCTGTATACTACAGCTTAAGTTATGGGAAAACCATCCGCCCTGATTGATACACATCTGCCAAAGCCGCAATCGAGGATATTTGCAAGACCTCAGAAAACCGTATTCGTACAAAACTAACGACCCAATCCTTAGTTGGCAAATCCATATGATATCAAGGCCTCCCGACGTGTGCAAGGTACTGGTCTTCAGTCTGCGAGAAGATGCCACATTCGATTTACAATTTCGCAATACGATATCTAAGCAATAGTTTGTCAGACCGAACACCTACTGATGGGGTTGTGTTTCTAGCCCAAATCGCCAAACACATCAAATGCTGAACCATGTTGTTGGAGCATGCAAGCAAGCACTAAAGGAATGCAAATACAACTTAAGACACAATTCGGTTCTCCTTACCTTTACCAAGGGAGTGGTGAATGTTCCAAACGTTATCGTTTACAGTGACTTAAGGAAAGCACTTTATTCATTTCACCAACTGCAGTGGAGATCAGCATTGACCAACTGACTTGGTTACGAAGGCATCCGATATGTTTGTGATGGAATTGACAATCGGTTTTAAGACTGACATGGCCAGCAATGTCGTCAGAAATCAGCTCCGCTACGAGGACTTAATCACAAACATTAACCCTGGAGATTATTTGAGGTTCTTATACCTCTCGGTGGATGCTAGTGGAGTCATCAGTAACTAATCTTAAACGGCAACAAGAAATAGGCCTAAGGGAACGAGAAGCTCTGTGCACGATGAAAGAGATCGCAAACGCAATTTTTTCCCTATTTTGCAAGTGAGGTGAGGAGATAGAGATACCAAAACTCATGTGCTGGTAACCACTGCGTCAGCAACTCTGCCATGCCTGCTTGCTGCGAGTGGCAGTTTCTGCAAACACGCTCCTGTAGCTATGCTCGTGAAAGTTCTTTCTGAAAATGAATGATTTTAGTTCGAAAAAAATTTTTATATGAGAACTGTGCGACATAATGACTTGCTAACTAGCAAGTTCAGAAGCATATTTATATAATTAAAGCTTGCTGTGGCCTAGAGCACTGTGGTACCACACAGTGAGGCTCATATCACACGAGCACGTGCATGAGAACCGAACTCGGGTCGCCGGAGTAGAAAGCAGACTACGAGAAACTGAGTAAACTGGAACTAGACCTCGAGAGTGGAGTGAACTGGTGAGAACTGTGCAACATTATGACGGCAAACCTCAGAAAACCGAATTTTTGCAAAACTAACTACCTAATCTTTAGTTGTCAAATCCTCAGGGAATCAAGGTCTTCCTACCTGTGCAAGGTACTGGTCGTCAGTCTGCGAGAATTTGCCACGATCCATTTATAATTCGATACTTAAGTAACAGTCTCTCCAACCGTAGCAACACCTACAAATACGGTGGCATTCCTAGTCCAAATTGTCTTCATTGTAAAACACCCCAAACATTTGGCCACATTGTCGGAGGAAGCAGACAAAGTACTAAATGAAAGTGAATACAACGAGAGGCACGACTCGGTTCTCCTTAAATTTAGCACGGCAGTGGCAAATTTTCCAAGCTTTATAGTTTACAGTCTAAATGACAACGAACTATTTATGTCACTATGCGCAGTGAGCAGGGGACAGCTAAGACCAGACTTGATTGTTATTAACGGATCCGATATGTTTGTTATAGAATTGACAATCGGCTCTGAAACGAAATTGTCTCAAAATGCAGACAGAAAGCAGCGGCACTGCCATGACCTATTATTATTATTATTATTATTATTATTATTATTATTATTATTATTATTATTATTATTATTATTATTATTATTGTTGTTATTATTATTATTATTATTATTATTATTATTATTATTATTATTATTATTATTATGGCATGGCTGCGCGGCCGAGTGGTCTAAGCCCCCGCCTCACAAGCAAGACTCTTGGGTGGCGAGAGTACAAGCCCCGATCGGGATTTGCTTTACTCAGGCAGGCATCCCCTCGGAGTCGTTCAAATGAGTACCGCTCAGCTTCTTAATTGCGCAAGTAATTACGGACAACTGGATTAGTCGAAGAAGCCTGTGATGTAACGTGCTCACTGCCAGGCTGTGAAAGTTTAAACTACAGAGAGCGATGTTCAAAAGGACGTCATCCAGGGCACCATGCCTAGAATAGTGAGTGTTGCCGAGGTATACCGAATGCGTAGTGATAAAATGAAAATATATGAAGTTTAAAGAATTATTATTTATTGTTATTATTATTATTATTTTATGCATATATATATGTATATATATATATATGTATATATATATATATATATATATATATATATATATATATATATATTTGACATGATATTGTATCATTATATCATATATCATATAATATGTTTTGTTATATTGTATAATATTATGGTTCTGAAAGAGACGCATACGTTTCAGTTATGGCCTATTCTTCGATCTCATTTCCAGGAAGGCGTATTCGATGAAGTTTTTCGGTAATTTTCGTTCCCTATCGGTGGTTGTGCATTCTTCGGGACGCAATATTCAGCAAACCGGATGGATTTCAGTGCTAGTTCGGACTTCGACTGCGAGATGGCAGTGCAGGATGAAATGGCAGCGCTTCCACCAAGCGAGACAGCAAGAACAATTGGTTTTCTAAAATTTACACTATGTTTTGGACTAGTTGAAAAGGATTGCTCTTCGTAGCTGAGCGAAGACGCGTTAAATTGCCTTACTTGGTAGCTATTGCAGTGACGGTATGTAGATGCCTTGCGCGCAATTTGAATATGGAAAGTTTAACCTAGTTTCAGTAGCGGCTTTGGGTCGAATGGGTGCCAGACAGGTCGAGATGAATTACATTTTAAATGTAAGTCATCATTAGCAGCTTTAACTTAGCATGCTGTTCTTGCAGTGAGTGTGGCTAGAAGATCTCTTTGAACTGCCGACTAACTTCCATTAAAACCGAGGTTTTATTAAGTCAATAGCTTTAGTCATGGTATATAGTTGTGTGCGTTTGCCATAGTGCCATAGTCATGTGTGCGCTTTGGTATATTGCGTGACATGAGGAAGGTACTTTAACTCGCTACTGATAGTCGTTACTGGGAACAACAAATGTCTACGGTTGCATCTTCCTCGACTGAAGATGACCTTGTTCTTTTTGCATTCAGGAGGCTCAGTTTGCGTATCTTGAAGAATATAAACGGAAGCCAGGCATGTGAAACTGTAAATAGCGAATATGTATCTCAATATGAAATGATGAATCGTGCGTGTACGTGTATGTGTAATGCCAGCTTATAACAGAGGTCTCCTAGAGTTCAACACCTGCACAGAAGGACATGGAGATCTGAGTTTTTAACGTAGTTCAAAATTCGGATATTATATGCTCCTCGATAATGAAAAGAAGCTTGCCGCTACCTTGCGGTTAGTTAGGGGTACGTTACCATCTTACGCCGCCCCTTCACACGAACGCGAGAGATTTGGTGAATTGGACTTGTAGTGGACTTAAAAATAAAATGATTGATTGATAGTGGTTTTTCAGCCCGAGCACTCCCGATTGCGAACTCGCAAAAAAATGTCGTTGAAACTCGAAGGCTTAGATTGAATTACACAAATCCTCATCGACTTTCAGAAATTTACGTGCGGGTTCTTAGGAACGGCATTTCTCCTATTGTTGGTCATGGCGATCCTTAGTAATATCTTCTCAAATGGCATCATATCATCAACAAAAATTGCACAAAAATAGCGCTCATAGAAGGGCCAGCGAGGATACAACGACATCCAAGAAATCAGATTTTGTCTACATGATTCTTTGATCCACATGTAAAAGAAAGGCAGGATTGGTGGTATTGATCAACATTTAGCAGTGCATTTGAACATAAAATGTAGCAAAGTTATTGTCGCTGATAAATCAATCGAGAAAGAAAAAAGTTTAAAATTTGCTATAAGACAGCTACGTAATCCCTGTGGAAAGGTCCATCACCATCATGCAGCAACTTCGGTACATAGCAAGAGAAAATTCAATAAACTCGGTTGCGCATTCGCCTAATCCTTACAGCCTTTCAAGTGGCTGTAATTAACCGATGATGCAGTCGCAATAGCAAATTGGAACCTGACAACCAAATTCATTCGATCTCCTGTGTTGGGCTGTGCTTGTGAAATGATTTATTTTCAAAAGACGATGATAATGATGGCAAGTGGGAACATCGCCTTCACCAAGCAACTTCGTCCCGATTCAAGACAAAAGAACCAACTTGTCTACGTTGTGGCGATTTGCGACCCGCTTGAATGCCTACACGAAGCACTATCACGGCCACCTCGTAGCTCAGAAACCAGGTCTTGAAAACGCCGAGACACTTACAGATATCGGTACATCTATGCCTCTTCCAACGAAGCTCAAAATCCTGACTTTCCAAGAATCTTTCGGTAAAACTTCGCTCGGACGTGATGGTGACAAAACTGGGAGCCGCCTATAAAATGTAGACCCTTCATACCAAATAAGCATTCACGGGCGCATGTTGTGCGAGCTGAATAAGATTCTTAACGACTTCTTGTTTTTAAACTTGGAACTTCTTTTCCTTCGTGTTGGAGCGAGATAAATGATACCGCGATATCCCAGCCCCTGGCATGAACAAACCCTTCCTCAATGTTTGTTAAAAGGATTAAGAATTCGCCCACGAGCATACGTCACACATGTATCTTCGATTTTTAGATTTGCTTGTCCGAAATATTTCGAATCTGAAGGAAGACAACTTGAGTACATTAACGAGATCGCATCGTGAGTTGCCTGGCCGAATAACTTTTTTCCGGCATGATGGATAGGTAAGACGTGGACTTTATTCTTAAAAATGATTGAGTCATTAAAGTCTGAGTAAAAGTTTCAAATGGAAGATGCTGAGAACAAACTATGCTTTGAACTATAGCGACAGAGATAGTTTACAGAGATAGATAGATAGCTAAAATCCACGCACAGACATTACAATATACCATTGACTTCCCAAGCACAAACGTCTTATTGAACAGTGACCTGGTCATTATTGATACTATAAAACACAAACCCGTTGTAAATGCGATTGATGCTACAAAGCGAAGGGTGCCTTTCCTGACTTCTCTACATGTGGTCCTGCAGTTAATCTTCCTTCCTGTGATTTCTTCTTTTTTGGATTACTGTGGTCGTTACCAATACCACGACTCAGCAATGTATTACACGATGTCGAAATTTCAAACACAGGATTCATCAAGATCAGGGGCCCCCAAGCGTTTTAGCACGCGGTCGTATGAGCGAACATACAGCCGACAAAGAGTTGAGGTTAAAAAATTCGAATCAAAACAGACACTTGTGACGCTGAGCGAGGAAAAGGACTGGCCGACTACCACCACTAAAACCACACGGGGAATTTCAAACCACGCATTATTTATGTATTTAATTCTCGAGTGAGAAGCGCGACCTATAACGAATCATAAGATTTCCTTTTTTTTTTTCGTTGACAAAATGCATCCGCGGGTCGAGTTTGAAGACCCCTGATCAAGATGAATAAGCGAAGATGGCCTCTCGAACCAGACACGGCCCATAGGAACACAAGCTGACACGCGTAGCAAGAACGGATAGGAATTAAAGTAACGAAGCGTTGTCTATGCGTGGGTTTTCATCAAGCACATGTTTTAGAGCTCGGAACAGATTGTGGCAGTCCTAGTAAGAAGCAACGAAGGCCAAAGCAAAACAAGCCACTCGTGCTACATCACAGAAACAAATATCGGCCTTGGTACATAACTGAAGTCTAGGATATCGTATCGGTTTCTTCGGGGTAAGCGAAAACATAGCCCGAACCATACATTATCACAGCCGGGATGGCCAGAAGATCGAGGCTCTTCACAAGCAACGCAAACCCACGGGCTACATAATGAGTTCGTGACGGCAAGTGCTCACCCATCTTCTATATACAGGCTGGCTCTATTAATCTTGTAAGTGGATTTCGCTCCACTGCTCTTGTTGTAGGATCTTTCGACTGCCAAGCATTTAATAAAGAATACAAGAAAGAATTAACATGGTAGGTTTCCTGAGCGCGTGCTGGCCACCAATTCGCCCTTTCGCAGTGAAACACAACACAATTTAATCTAATAGATCTAGTTCATTATATCCAAAGCAATAACTTACACACAACGCAATTATCATGATTCTATATCGCCCAGCAACCCCTTACAGACAAGTAATCGCACATGGGCAACACGAAAATGTCCTTGACAGGTCAGATATGCCAGAAAACGCCACAAAACCACGAGACCCCAAAAGCCTTTAACGCTGCAACCACATATGAATCTCACCGAAGTAAAAAAAAAAGAAAAAAAAAACATGCAAGAACTAATAATCTCGACCAAATCTCAGAACGCAAAAAGAATTCCATCAAAAATACACGCAGAATAAAAACTCCATAAAAATTTTCTGAAAGTCACCATAACACTCCCTAAAACTCAAAGGGTGAGTGCAAACATCGATCCATAACCTCCTCCCATTCCAGAACACACGAGACAACGAGCGATTACTGAGGAATGCCTTTTGATAGGGGTTCTTCTAGATCTGAAGCCACACTTTCAGCCTGTAACAGCAAAAGATAACAACAATGCTGCAGTGGCAGTACAAATCGTAAAAAGAATCGAACTCAAGCAGCAGCGAAACGATAAACAGAGAGAGCTCTGTCACGACAGAAGGTACCGTCCCCAACAAGAATCCATGTCATTCAAAATTCTCTAAAAAATTTACATACAAGAACTCATGTCACTAAAAACTCTCTATAAAAATTGCATACAAAAGACGCTTATCGAAATAGTTAAATAAAAGGAGCACAAAGCAACAGATGTACCTTCATTTTCAGAAGACCTAGTCCGATGTTCCTCGTCGAATACATACACAGCAGCGCGTTCGCAACTTTGGTTACGGCGACTATACCATCCTAAATATATCATGATTAAGCAACTAAAATCTTTTGATGCATATACCAAACAACTGACATTTGTCGATTGATACGACTTCACGAATTCGCTTGAACAACCTTGCTTGAAATGACTGATGTTCACTTTTCACCACGAGCATTATACCTAAAACTATGAGCGTTGGCTTGAGTTATTCGCCGATTATCCGTCAGTGCTTCATCACTGGAATGTTAGTTGCAAATCTATAAATAAATATTTTTTAAAAAAAAGGAGCTTTGGCGCTCTACCTCAAAAGCACAAAAACAAAGCCGTACCTCACAATCAAGAAACATAAAGCGAAGACCCTCGTTGTGAAACGCCATGCGGCCTCCCTTTTCATACATCGCCCATATATGAGATGCAACAGCAGCAGTGACTGTAGCATCCTTGTGAGCATCCGTACCAGCATACGCGAGTAAAGAACCCTCGTGGTTGAGCAACCTAGACAGACAAAAGCTGATGAAAGTATGTTCAATGAGAAATGGCCCACTAAAAACAAAGAATATTGCACGATACACATGACCCAGCAAATAAAAATAATACTCATTAATAATCCACGTATCACAGCAGGGTCAAACCTTAGTTCATCAAAAGTTGAGAATTTAGGGGTGCACACTTCTACGCACAAACTGTATAAGAACTGCAAAGGCTGATTTTATGTCAACCCAGCATACCAGCAAGACTTGCCATATGGTCCCTCGACGTTCTGTAGCTAAGCATATTATCAGGAATCACAAATTTATCACCCCTCTAAATTGATATCACATTAGCCCACAAAAATTATTTTTTTTTGCCCAAGATCATACTGTGACAAACACTTCAATGCTCTGCGGAACACGAGTCTGACTTGCTACACCGGCTTAGTGGCCTACTGTAGATCACACAATTAATTCTGAGAAGCAAACACGTTCTAGTGATAGCAAATCAACTTTCATAAGCAAACCCACGATAGCCTAGAAAAGTGCCCCCCCCCCCCTCCAGGTTTACAGTTAGCAAAGATTTATGTGACAGATTAATGACTCTATGCTGGTTCATCAAATGCTTGGCATACATGAGATCAGCATTTACCACAAGCTGTGGTGTATCTTTTTTTTACAAGTATTTCAACTAACTAGGGCAGAGCCAATCTAACTAGAAGTAAATGTGCAAACAGAAAATCATAATAGCATTTCAGATATGCTTGTAGTTGTACAACTTAGCTTATAGTTTTAAGAAACAGATCTTATGAACGGTTCATCAAGCATGTGGAAACCTGGCCCATATGAAAATTCATCCCGGAAAATGGTCTCCGGTCAACTCTGCCTTTATGAGCAACAATGATGCAAAGCTTCCATAAAGAATAAGCAAAGCTATAGAAGCACATAAATCGAGTGAAGATAGTGTGACAAATGGAGAGTGTGCTACAGAGATAAAGGTACAGTGCCTGATTAAATCTAACTTGTTTCTACCTACATAACCTGACTAACTAACTTCCCTTTCTCTTCCCTAACTATATATATAT
>QQSS02187766.1:0-13471 GCA_003687565.2 Craspedacusta sowerbii | reverse complement strand
TATATATATATATATATATATATAAGTTCTAGCGCACGCAAGAAATTTCCAGGCAGAGCCTTTTTCATGCAATAACCTACTAATAAAGCGGAATGCCATGCCAAGAAACTACATTGTTCAGCTCGTATCAAAAGGCAATTTTAAACCTTCGCATTATTTGCGCTCTAATAGTTTTTAAGGCCATTCCTGCTTTCAACAAAGACATGCGCGGACACTTCGTTAAGCCTGGCGTGTCAATGAACTTTGGGAACGTAAATTCTAATAATTGTTTCGCGCCATGGTATTCATGCGGTAGTTCCTACTGCCTCCTTTTCGGGCCGATTCTCCCATTGAAAACTTCTGGTAAATAAACAAAGTCTTTTGTTTCAAAATTAAGGGAAGAAAGTTTGTGTTAAGTGTATCATGTTAACTTTTACTGACGGAACGTGACATTTCAAAGTCGTATCCACGTAGATTGTTTTCATGGTGGACCATGGTAAGGTAATACCCATCGCTGTCCACAAAGGCAGGTGTCTGCAAAGTCGCGAAGATAAGGCTATGCACAAAGTACGTCAAGCAATGTCTGCGCTTGGCCGCAGAACGTCTCCGGTACGCGCAGTCGCCTTTCATTAATCTGCTAGCTCAAAGTTAATCTGGCCCTAATTGAAGAGTAGGTTGTTGTGCGATCATTGTTTCACTGGCCAGAAGTTGACAGTTCTTACTGCGTTGGTTTCACTTTTCACATTGGAGTCCGCAAAGTTTCTGATATCCTAAGCGCTACTGGCTGGTGCAGTGGTCGTCTCGGTTTACCCATATCGTCAATTAGGTTCTCGCGTACCCTCCTTTTAAGCGAAAGGCGTTCTCTTTTAGTCGCTATTCGAATACAAGTAGAATTTTCTTGAAGATGTACAGCCCTCCTTTAAAGTAAAGAAAGTTATTGTCTTGATAAAATGTGGCAGATGAATCGTTCAATACGCCTGCTTTCTCCTCCACATTTGTGATCTTCGACTAAGAAACTGTACCAGTCCTACGTCGCTAATCATAAGAGTAGAAAGATTTTAAGTAAAAATTCAGAAACAATTAGATCCAATCTCAAACAGAGTCGAATTGTTTTAACAAGTTCTGAAATTTTAGGAAAGCATCCCTACTAAAAAAATTACAGCGCTATCTCGCACTGAACATGATGTTCCGACATTGTCTTCTTAGAAGATGAGATTACCAGCCAAGACGAAGCCAGAGAGTTTGACGCCGTTGACGCAGGGACACACCGCATCGCTCGACGCAGCACTGATGACCTTAGCAACATGGTTCCCAATCGAAACGCCACCTTTCCATCCAAATTCTTCCCTCAAACAGCAACGATCGAAGTCTTTGTGGTAGTGGATAAATACATGGTGGCTTTCCATGGCAACGACTCGTTGCAGAATTATGTTCTGACTATGATGAACATGGTAAGTACCAGCTGGTTGCACTCCGCTGCAAATCTGGAGATTATTTTAAATCGTTTCATGTGAGATTTGCAAAGTTTCAAATCATTGTGCTCTTGGATTCGCCTTGTCATCACGTTTTGAACCAGTGACCGATGCTGCACGCTCATGCGCAAAGAAACATGTCTTAAACCGAAGCCAAGCAGGTAAATTAGCAACTTCAACAAGTAGAATTCGAAAAAGCCCTGCATGCGCCTTAGTCTGTAGCAGGTAAGAGAAGGCTTCAAACTTGAGATGACTTGTTATTGCATTTATGAACGCCCTGGAAAGGCTCTATTAATTATCGGTTTTGCAGCATAGGCAGACCAGGATTCGAATTCGAATTACTCTTCTAGGTGAACGACATGTACAAGGACCAGTCCCTAGGGATACAAGTGAACGTTGTTGTTGCCAAAGTACTCGTTCTACACCATGACGTGGTAAGTACAACGCAGCTCTTCTTGCAGCATGGTAAGCAGCATAATTCTGAGAATCAAATTTCTGTAACACATATTTGGCGTTGTTGCGTTTCGTCCCGGCCATGGGACTCAACAGAGACCCTGACAGTAGTCCTTACTAACCAAGCAACTGTCTGGAGTCTTATTAAGAATTCCATCATGTGGCGTTATGCCTTGTGAGAGGTTGAAGATGTCCGTCAGTTGTGTTGATCAAGAAGACAAGGGTACACCGAGACATGTGTGGAAGGTTTTGTAAGCTTATGCGCTCAGGAGCCAATACAGAAACTTGCAATCCACAAGGCTTGCTTGGGCTATGCAAATAATCAATATTTCTTTCAACGGTTTGCTCGTCAATTCAACAGTAACTACCTCGTTACCAGTCCAAGTCTTGTAAGTTAATTAAATATCAATATTTATTTATTAATATCAATAATTAAATCAATATTTAATTTGTCAGATGCTCTGTAGCTTTCTGACAAGACGTCGTAATCAATAACGAGTTGCGCGTTTTCGCCATATTGAACAAGCCCTGGGGTATGCGAATGACAAAAGGAACACGAGAGAATAAATTAGCGACCCAAGGCATGCATGTGCGCGGCGAAGTGGTAGATTCGTGTTACTTAGTAAACAATATATGGATGGGAAAGCTTGATATTGCGATCATTGTTGTCTGAACACACCTTATTCTTTGTTACCACAGACTGGTAGTCTGAAATTTCCAATGTAAATCAGCTAGTTAAACATTCCTGTCGTGGTTTTATGAATTCCCATCACGGCCATTGATAAAATGTGCAGAAACAGTGCCATTTTTTTCCGGATAGATTCTGTATATATTGGCTGTTCAAGCTTCAGGTGATTCCTTTATTAGGAAAGTTTATTAAATTGCTAGTACAGTTATCATTTTCTATTTTCCATGAAAGATTACGCCTGCTAGTAAGAAGGGCAAAACTATTTAACTATTTCATTATTTTTTGATTTCGGTTTGTAGTTTTGGAATCTCAGATGATGGTTCAGCCCGTCCATGCTGCTGCGTTTAGCATATCTACATTGTGAGTCTCTGACATATGTAAAAATTGGGCGAAACCCCATTCATGCAGAATCACATGCGTTATGCAAATAAAAAACAAAATTGGTTTAATCAACAGAAAAAAAAACTGTAGCAGCAGATTAGCTATGCTGCAGAACTTCATAATTGTAGGTAGGTAAGGGGCACATAGTTTTGCGATTAGTAAGTGCGGAGATGCTAGTAGCAATAAAACGAGCTACCAAGCACATGTACGCATAAAACTTTGAGCGCTCAATGGGATATTTTGCAGAATAACGCCAAGCATTCGAATGGTTTTCGTTGGTTCAAGACCAAGATTGCAAGCCATGATTGACCAAACGCGAGCTGGTAAAAGTTCTTCAAAAGATGCTATGCAATTCAGATTGAATAGCTAGAATACTTTGCCCTTATTTCAAATAATCAAACTCCCCGTAAAGCGGCTTTGGGGAAAATTCTCTACATTTTCCATTCCTCAACACAACAAAAAGCAGGCGCTAATCCCAAGAGGAACATGAAAAGAGATTATGCAGAAGAAAGTTTTATATGGGAAACATGCGAAACGATTTTGCGCGGGCAAGAAAGGTCAAACTCTCGCCTCTACACATACGTATGCGTTGTATAACAAGAGCAAGATGTGTTGGTTCAAGTACATGCGGTACCCCACTTGCCGATTTGCGGTTAAATAAGGAATGTTCACCGCAGTTTTGGCGTCTGAGAGCCGAGCATTCGCAAGCTTATAGTATGGTTAAGGTTCAAACGTCATCTTTTCGCATTTCTCACTTGAAAAGACCGCGAATAATACAAGAAATAGTCTAGCAGCCGAGCCCCTAAGAGGACTGCTTTCATGTACGTCCTTCACTCTCTGGAAACGACTTGCGAATCAACTTAGTTTCACATATGAAGCCTTCATCAAAGTATTAAGATGAACTTCAAGAATTTCACTGCTTTATTAATGACTTGAGTTGATGGGTTCACCAAATCACCGCGTGTATTAATCCGTAACCACGTTCATGTGTCTGTAGTTTATTCTTCGAAAGTCACACACCTTTCGAACTCTAAACAATAACATCGATTAGCTAGGACATGGGTTTGAGCATCTATTGGTTTGGAGTGAACATCAGGAATAGTTTGAGTCTGTGTGCGTGTTTGTGAATGTGCTTGCCGAGATTTTCTGTCGTTCAATATTTATTTGATATCAGCATAAACTACCTAGTTGTTAGAACTAACATTCAAAATCAAAACTAACTAGTTATTGAAACACACACATTGTCTGTACCGTTACGTTTTTGACACATTCGATTGGTGGTCAGACGAGCTCGTCACTATCATTGTCCTGACGCAATAGACGATGACATGGGTCCAAGGATTCCTGTCTGTGGTTTGTGTGGCCGCTTACAAATGAGATGTGTTTCCTAGCGCTATGGCAGTACGGGTGTGAAAGCTGATACTAATGCTGAGGGTTTTATTGAAGAAGTGCAAAGTTTGCTGGTCATGTGGCTGACCTCTTCGCCGCTCAATGGCAACATTGTTAGACAAGATATGACATGCACAGGGATATTGTCGATAGACCACTGGTTCTGTTTGGCCACCGTAAAGATTTGCATACCGTAAAGCTACCATTTACTCCTCAATCTGCGATTGATCATGCCGACATGCCGCGAAAGTCAAGATGGCTTCGGCAGCACGCCAAGATATTTAAATTAATTGCCGTCGAATAAATTTTCTATTTCATAGAAAATTTCAATTGCTTGAAGATTGCTCGAGCTTGCTAATGAAATGATTAGGATTAGGGGTATGGTAAGGATTATTGTCATGGTTAGAGTTTGGGTTTGGGTTACAGTCAGACTTAGCGAGCAAATAAACAAATAAGTAAGTAAATAAGTAAATAAATAAATAACATGCGAGCCAAAGCTTCTCCATAAGTACCGACCGCAGACCGGTTGCCATCTTGAGCGAGATTACGTCACAACAGACCAATCGCAATGAGCCTCTTACTGAGGAGTAAGCGGTGGGTTGATACCCTCTTTGGGCCCTGGGATGTGCTTGAAAACTCATTCCTAAACAATTTGGCAGCAGCTACATACGAGCAACAACCCGGGGTTTCTGATGGTCTGCAAAACAATACCGCTTACCTCTTGCACGACTGGTGATTAAAAATTTAGAGTTAAATTGCCAAATTGCATTTACGGTTCTGATAAGCTCCAATCCATATTGAGCTCTAATTTGCGGACGCGTAACCTTCAGATTAGGATGTGGGGCTTGGGATCTGGTGGTCCAGGGTTCAATCCCCACCCGGCGGCACCTCGTTCTGTTGGTTGACTTAAACCCACATCCATCCTGCGTCGTTAGGAGAAGTACCAGTCTGGAAGGTCCACTGGAGTGTTCTGCGAGGCGCAAGCAGCGATGATTAGAAATTCTCACTACAGACTCAGATAAACCGAGATGATCGGTATACAATGCTCCGTTTAGAGTGGGATGGAGCTTTGAGTTCAAATTCATATTTACATCGCGAGTCTGTCCCCAATGAGCATGCACAACGCGTCTGCAATCTCCCTCCCCTTTCCCCACTGGCGCATTGTACAGATTGTTTTTGCAAAGAATGACATTGCTGATTTTTTAAAACACAGGCTGTTTGGTCTAAGAAAAGACTGACCATGCTAATACGATGAGTGGACGAGTGAAAAGAGTGCAAATGAAGCATCTCTCATTTCCTCAACTGTCGTTTTTTATTCCTTTTTAGGAGCACCTAAACATTTCTCACAACGGAGACAGAACTTTGTTCAGTTTCTGTGAATGGCAGTTTCTCACTAGCTTGACTGGAAATCGCCCCAACGATCCTGACTCAATTTTTAGCTACGATGTCGCCTTACTGCTTACACGGTAAGATAGCCACCTGCGAGGTGACGTGGTCAGACCTACTTTTTTTTTTTTAATCAACTGTTCACTGCATAACATCTTGAGTGAATGTGTCCAACAATTTCTCGCGATGATCTCGTTTAACGCGTTTCTTTTTTTTTACTTATTCGGCAAAGAGGCGCAGATGCAAAGAGTACTAGCTTTGGAAGCATTCTATTCGTAAGCCTCTTATCTAAGAAAAGATGCTTTCTTTGGGACATTATGGTGTCCGTGCTATCCATGCTACTTTTTGGACTTTGTTTTTCGCCATGACATATCTCCTTCGCTAGTTTTAGCGTTCTCTAGGGTCGTCATTCAATTCACTTATCAATACCCATTACCCATTCTTTAATGGCCCTCGTCTCTATAAGCTAAGGCAAGTTGTTGCTGGTGAATACTTCATCATCTGTACTCGGCTGTACTGTTCTTGCATTAGGAAAGACGTTTGTGCCAATTCGGACCGACCTTGCGGAACAATAGGTATGGTGATTTCGTCAAGTTCACAAAAATTATCGTATTTCTCTTACGATCAAGTCTATCAGGTCATTTGCTCACATCTTCTCATCGCATTTCGTTTTTATGTTCCTACTTCACATGAAATGATTTGATTATCTCCGTCAAATCGTATTTGTCACTGTATGGAACGTCCATTCTTGCAACGGGCATTGTTTATCCTACTTTTTGAATATGCGTAGAAAAGCACAGACGGAGACCATCGAAGATTGGTGAAGAATTGGCTCATTCATTGTAGGATTCTCAGGAGTTACTCGTTAAATAATAAGCTGTTATGTATGCCGTATTTCTACTCATGTACTATTCTAAATTATCTCATAGGACTGGCTTACATCAACGGAATGTGCTCGACAAATCGTAAATGCAGTGTAGTTGAAGACATCGGCCTGAACACAGCCTACACCATAGCTCATGAGATTGGTCACACGTGAGTTAAAAACCAAATTTATCTTTCTTTTTCATCGCTATCGACTAGTGTTCTTGTAAGGTGGTAATAGAAAGTTGCATTTTTTAAAGCTAAATTTGAATAAAAACGATAGATCGTGCAAATTGAAACTATAATATGATGATATTACATCTATGATATTTATCCTCAAAGCTTGCTGCAACGGCTTTACTTGCTCTGAAATTATTTTTAATGGATCGTATGATCTATCTGGTCTGCCTTTCGCAAACATAAATTATTTATTTCAGTAGTAGTTGAATTTTCGTGCATCGTATTTGTCTTTCGTTCTTTTCTTTGTTGCAATTTATAAATCTGCATTTTCATGTATAGCAGTGATTATTACCAACTCCGCATTCACAAAGTATAAGTCTTCAAACACACTCGCTTTCTGAAAGTCTTATAATAAAAAAGCCGTGGCTTCACAATCAAAACCTCTTGTTTTGAAGATGGAGTGAAAATCAGTCTCAGAGTCCTACTGAACAGAAGCTCATGTTCGTACTCCCACTGTGGTTCTGATAACTTGGAGGTACCCTCCAACTAAGTGCGGGGAAAGAAACCGTATACTTTCTTCCTTCCTCCTTTCAGACTTGGAATGACTCATGACGGCGAAGACAATAGTTGTGGGATGGAGTCGAGTGGACACCCGCACATGATGGCTAGCCAGTGGCCTTCGGGAAACCATGTCGGCAGTATGAAGTGGTCTGAGTGCAGTCGCAGAAAATTATACGACTTCTTGGAGTAAGTGCCCTTAATTGGCATCGATACACGATAATTACGATAATTAGCCCTAAGTCCATTTAAAGAAGATAGTTGCGAACTGACGGAGTAGTACTCTTACGGAGGTAGCAGTCAATAATTGCAGCGTCTTCATTGCGTCCGCTTGGTTTAGATCTTACAAGAGCTTCTGCATACGCGATAAATCCCCAGTCTCGAAGTCTCTGATCGCGAATGACCCTCCCAATCTACCCAAAATGTTGCCAGGGAAACTATACGATGCAGACACCCAGTGCAAGCAGCAATATGGGGCTGTTGCCAAGCATTGCCAGTACTTTAAGGTAAGTTCTAAAGTTGAGCACAGTCTCGCCCCGATAAACACGTCGTATTTTTGGTGATCATTTGTTATTTGCTTATATAACGTGCGATTTTCTTTGTATATATCACAAATCTATATTAACGTTTTTCTTAATTGAAGTAGTTTTGTCTTTGTGTAAGGAGATTTAGCATGTCTAAAATACTCACGAAATTTTTTTTTTTTTTTTTTTTTTTTTGCATTTGTAGACAACTGGTCACGCCACAGATTTGTGCCAACAACTATGGTGCGAAATAGAGGAGGAGGAGGAGTGTGTTTCAAAGCTCGATCCAGCCGCAAGAGGAACACCTTGTGGACAGGGCAAGGTAGCGCCTTTTCTTCTTTTCATTTATTCTCGTCCTCGATAACTCCGTGGTTGTAAATATTCTGAATCACTGCAAAAAAGTACGAACGAAATTACTGGATAAATGCAAGCATATCTTTGCTTCCTAGAAGTGAATAAGCGTTTTTAGTTGATTTGATTGGAGCTGCTCTGTTACCGACCTTTCTAGTGGTGCATGTACGGAAAGTGCGTTAACAACACCCAGATCCCAGACCCCGTTGATGGAGGCTGGGGAGAGTGGTCAAACTGGACCCAGTGCTCACGGTCTTGCGGAGTTGGTGCACGTTACATGGAACGGTTTTGCAACAGACCACTGTAAGTTGCTTTATGTCTGTTTGACTGATTGCGGATGATTTTTAACTGAAGAAAGCTTGATTGCAATCTCCTATGATAAATAAAACAGGAGACTGGATTTTACTTGGGTAAGCACCGACCAAGTAAATTAGTAACGCGTCATAGACACTAGTATGTACCATCTCATGTGCTGAAAGATTAGCTTACTCAAGGCTATTGATTGTGATCGATAGTTCTTTAAGTATATAGAGTACTCAAATACTAGTCTTTATGCATAGACAAAAGCATAAAACCTTCTTGCTGTATTTACAACAGAATTTTAAACTAATCAATATTTGTTATAAGAATTTGCTGATTTTAGACCTCGAAACGGAGGACGATATTGCGTTGGTGAAAGTCGACAGTACAGAACTTGTAACACCGACGACTGCCCGCCTCACTCGAGAGACATTCGAATCCTCCAATGTGAACAATACAATAACAGGACATTCCAGTATATGCCTGTCCATAGCCCAAGTCAGCCTTGCGCACTGCACTGTCGGCCTCGCGTAGTTGGCGCGCACTACTCTATTCGATTCCAACAGAAAGTTATCGATGGAACACCTTGTCGCCATGGTGCTGAAGATGTTTGCATTGACGGCCAATGTGAGACGCTAGGTTGTGATAAGAAGCTGAACTCGAAATTGCATAAAGATGTGTGTGGTGTGTGCGGAGGTAATGGAACAACGTGCAACTTAGTAGAAGGCGAGTTCACACAGCCCTTAGGTGAAGGTGAGATAGAGTTTTCTGTGCTTGCCTTGTTTGTACATTAAGCTTCTATTCTGCTGGACCTCGTCGCAACTGCATAACTTGAGCATCTAGGTAAATCAATGAGCAGATATTTGTATCAAGGTGCAGAAAAGTCTCGCCGATCGCTAGAATAACGTTTGACAAGTAAAATAAATCACAGGATTGGAAAGCAAGGTTTCCGCCCCCCCAACGCTCTATATATTCTTGTACCAAGTTAACCACCTGACTCTTACCTTATCTATCTAGTCTATCTCTTCTCCACCTGCCTATTTTCTTCTTTCCTTGCTTTCCCCCTAGCTTTCCTTGTTACTAGAGTACCATAACAATTTAATTGATTGTCACTTCTACGATCAGTTATTTGTAAATTATTTATTTCTCCCGCGCGCATTGCGTTTATCGTGTAAGTGGTTTTTAAAGTGTTCTATCTATCAACAATTGGTGTATTCACGCCTAGTCCGTATAAATATCCTTGTGAAGTTTGTTTGGTTAAGTTAAAAAGACAATGGTTTTGAAGGAAACATATCCTGAAGTTAGAACGAGTTGCTTTTCTTCTTAAAGCAATATTTACTAAAGGAAAATATTCTTGTACCGTAGCTGTAGATTGGAGACTGAAGGTAGCATAGTCACTTAGTGGTACGTAAGTCAACGTCGTAGTCCAAGCCTCGTTCCCCCAGAGACTCCTCTCGTAAGAGCTAGCTCTTGAAAAGTTTGGGCGCTGAGTGACCTAGAGAAATAAAGCTGAAGAGATGATTTGCTACTTTACTTTTAGGATACGTAAATGCAGTAGATATACCACAGGGGGCCAAGAACGTCCTAGTAAAGGAAGTGAAGCCCTGTGCCTCTTTTCTCGGTACGTCTGACGGACTTCTCTATGAACTGTGGTATGATTATTTTTAGAATACTCTTGCTTCGCAAAATAACGGATTTGAATTTTGCATGTGATATATTTATATTCGGTGACTGTAGACCATCTTCTTTGAACTGGCGAAAATCGATAAGCCTCAGAGAGATCAAAGTTTATAGAATGAGGCTTAGTTTGACTAAGAAAGAAGTATACGCTACAACTACGTTATCACCTTGCCGAATTGCCAGGCAGCTCTTTTTCCAAGCTACACTTTCCACTGATAATAGCACAAGCAAGACAAATATAGCCATTCTCACGAAGAAATATGCACATAAATCCCTTCTAGTCCACTTGTACTTTTTGAAGTTATGGCATGACTCTCCCTGAAGGTTATTGGCCTTTTCAAAGAGCGCCATATTGCAGACGTCAAAGTAACATGGCAGCTTTGGTAAGTTATGTCGGGGTTTTCCATTGATAGGCATTGATTATAGGATCGATAGACTACGAAGCCTCGAGAGGTAACAAGTGTACTGAAGCTGCTTGGCGTCATCAATGACTTGCCCATTTGAAAGAGAAAATATAGCTATGAAGTAATACTTTCTCTGTGCTTTATTTTAGCACTCAAGAGCGGACACGGGACATTCCATATAAATGGCAACTGGACTATCGAGCTGCCTGGAAAGTTCGACGTAAACGGCACAGTCGTGTACTACAAGCGTAGCGGGACACAAGAGATGTTCTACACTGAGGGACCCACAAAAACTAGAATGCAGTTCATGGTAGGGCTTGTTCGGCATCTCCCTGTTTCTTCTTCCTGCGTAGGAACACTTTCACAATTATTTATTAAGAATCCAACCTTCGTATATTTTCGTAAAAATTAGATGAATCAATGAGCTAAATAAACATGTGATCTATAAGCATGCTTTTGTGCTTTAACTCACTACCTCTTACCATAGGTTTTCACTTATTGCTTAGCACTTTTCGAAATTCTACAGCATAAAACAGAGTTTCAAGACTTGACTGATTCGCTAAATTTAAAGCCAAATTTCGGTTCTTTTGCGTCTTCCATGTCTGATTTTGCTGCTCTAGGTTCTGTTCCAAGACTTCAACTTTGGTGTCAAGTACCGTTACGTATTACCACTGAATAACTCTGACGATGAGCAAGAGACGAGAGGGAAGTACGGCAAGGGCACATTTGGTTGGATGCAAGGTCAATGGGACAAATGTTCTGTCGAATGTGGTGGAGGTAAGAATAAAGGGATAAGAGTTTGTTCTAGGCATATCGCATTTACTGTGTAGCAAAGCTCGTTTGGTTCTGAAGATCTAACGTCATCAAAGATCGAGAGGTTTTGATATTTTGAAACATTTGAAATATGCAATATCGAACACTTATGGGCGAGTTCGGAACGAATGTACAGCTTGAGAAAATAAACAGTGAAGATGCGGAGTTGCGCGTTCGACGGAAGGTTCTACTGCAGTTGCTAAGTTCTTCTAAAGAAATTCCCCAGTTCCCGTTCCGGCGTACAGGGTTCATCAGTGACTTGCATGGGAACCGAACCTGGTTGGCTAGGGTGAGACTTGACCACGAGCGCTGAATGAACCGGTGAGGCGACCCGGGTTCGGTTCCCATGCGCGTCACTGATGAGCCCCACACAGAAAGAAACGCGTCTGGAGTTGGGAGAATGGAGAAACTGGTGAAATTCTTATCTTGACCGATTTCAAATATATGTGCTCGTGTGATATGAGCCTGACCGTGCAATTCTTTGGTGCTCTTGGCCACACCAAACTGTAAAGCAAAGTTCTTCTGTAGTTGCGTTATGATAAGTGGTTCATATGATGTGAGAGTTAGTCATGTCTGTTGATGATTTAATATATGCTTGAGGATGGCTTATTTCATTATAGCGGCATACGATGGTTAGATGAAGTTACCCGTCAGTTCTTATACGTTTTCATAATCTATTATCATCTCTCACTTCTGATACTTTATGTGATCAGGAATCATGAATCGCGAGAAAGCACGGTGCCTGTTCATGTCCGGGCAGAATATATCAATAGTTGAAGATGAGCTTTGCTCCGGAGCCAAGATGCCACCTTCACCGGTGAAGACATGCAATGAGCACAAGTGCCCTAAAGTGTGAGTACCTTGTCTTCATGTACTCCTAAGAAAAAATAGGGGACAAAACTTATAGAGTTATGTATAATAAGGTAACAACTAATATGTATCATTCCTAATATTACATAATGATATACATAATACTTATTATTATAACAGCGGTGTTATGAGGTAAAACTCTTGCCCGAACAGAGCTTCCAATCGCAAATTCCATTCTTCTGATAATAACTTGCGAGTAAGTCAATTATTTACTTTCAAATTAGAAAAATGTGTGCAGTTGATAAGATGAAGTCCTGGACATTGGCATCAAGTGGTAGAAAGGAAAATTTGACCTTAAACTTCCACTTGCAATTTAGCTGGTTTGTGACGCCATGGGGACCTTGCAGTCAGTCATGTGGACTGGGTCGAATGAAGCGCAATGTTTCGTGTAAGGAGCAGGAACCCGACGGCAGTTGGAGGAACCTAACAGACGGCTGTCCGGTAGAGGAGAAACCCGTTCACATCCAGACCTGCGTGCTCAAGTCGTGCTTCTTGAGCTGGAGGGTCGGCTCCTGGAGTCAGGTAATTGCTTCGCATTTCTGATATCCTGTTCATATCGAATGGACGATTTTTCGATATGCATGCAAGCATTATCTTTTTATTTAGCATTATCAAGAACTATTTTCTAAGCTGGCACTTCCTGTACTAATAACGACCTTCGAAGTCATTATTCATTGTACGTGTCATCATTGCATCCAATCTTGTTTTTTATTCCAGTCTCCATGTTTGACATGTTACTGAAGTGTAAGAGAGATCTCGGCGGGTAATAATCACGACACTTTTTTTCCTCAAGTGCCGAGCTAAATGCGGACAGGCTGGACACATGTATCGCTCAGTGACGTGTCCAATCGCTGGAGCATGCTTGACGTCATCGAAGCCAGGCGTAGCACGTGCCTGTCAATCTCCAGATTGCGAGTACAAGTGGATGGCCGAAGCGTGGTCCGCGGTAAGGGTATCATTATCATTATATTTTTCTTAATCCAGCCGCTAGTGTCGATTATTCCAAAGCAAGTTTAATATCGAGAACACAAAAACTGTCGTACGTCGTTATTGCGTGATTGTATAGTCACCTTTATTTAATAGTTGTCACTAATCAATTTTCAAATTGTCAATTGTCAATTACATTATATTACATAGCATATATACATATACATATAAATATATATATATATATATATA
>QQSS02187755.1:0-13473 GCA_003687565.2 Craspedacusta sowerbii | reverse complement strand
GTGTTCCGTTCATATTTAATTTTTAATGGTTTAATTACCAACTGCAAAACTATACACCAACGTATTTTAGCAGTATATTTTTCCAGCATATAAGTCCACTAACTCAATGGTTCAATGGATGGAATGCACTCAATGAACATCAAAACTGTTCATGTTTATATATTTGGCCGGGTGGTTTGTTGACAGCCCAAGTGGAACAATCCATTTAAAACATTTTATTCCACACAACTTGCGCTGCAGCATCGGTTGGAGTGGCAACGAATATTTCGTCGCCATCTTTTTGCAGCGTTGCGTGAAATGACGTGACAACTATCTTCATTTATCTCCGTGAAAAGTCAGCGTTCGGTTTCGCGTTGGTAGAGATTGCGCGTGCGTTTCCTTAGAAGAGTTTTTGTGGTCAGCCTTGTTCTTGGATTGTACTATGGCGTACCCTTCAAAATGTCACAAATATATTTTTCTTTCGACCCAGACAAATTGTGTTCAGTATCGACGCCTGCTGTGTCTTGAAGCATTCTGCCAACATTACTATGCAGGACGTTACCTAGAAAGGATCTTTTCGCACTGTGTTGATGGCCCTTGTAACAAGACTGCCTGCAACGCGATTATATACCGCAACGCATGTGTAACTTTATAGTCAACTTTGATTCCGGCTGCAATGCTACTAATGCCCTGTTGTTCCTGTTCAATGACTTTTGAAAGGTACGCATTTTTACTGCTAACATGTACCCGATGTCGGTGAAAAGATACCACGCGTCTTTCGTAGCTTCATGGCTTTCAAGGCCGGACAGCCTTCATTTCGGGGATATGTAGATGATCAGTATTTGACGCAGACAGCCCGGAAGCCCATATCTTCTGGACTTGCTAAAAATATTCACTTTCTAGATAAGATGATAAGTACGCTTCTGGAGGCACGGGAGGCACTTAAATAGATACGGGAAGAGAGAGAGAGAGAGAGAGAGAGAGAGAGAGAGAAAATTTCGATCAATATTTGTAATCAAAAGCGTCGGATGAATCGGAAGAATAATGACAACAAATCTTCTCTTTATGGATACGCTTCTCTCAGTTTTTCAGATGTAATAAATGCAGAATATTTCGACGACATTTATTACATCTGAAAAACTGAGAGAAGCGTATCCATAAAGAGAAGATTTGTTGTCATTATTGTAAGTCTGCTCTCTCACGATGTCGTCTCTAATAAGAATCGGAAGAATGTCTTGCATGGGAAATATTGTAGCCTCCGGTTGGGGACGAAAAGGTCAAATTTTTGAAAAGAGTTGAGGGCAACGACCTTCAAGAACTTTGAAAGAAACCATCCAAAAGCTAATACCAAGGCGCCATACAAACTGAAAATGATGAAGGTATCGAGAGTTTCGATTGTGATGACGAAGAAGTAGCATCAGAGGCACTCGAACAAGAAAATGACAACAAATTCTGCATTGGCGCTGATGAAGTAGAAGTTGAGAATGTCGAGGCTAAGAAAATAATGTAACAAGTATAAAAAATCATGATTAGTTTGGGTGTCACTTCCTTGGACAACATGAAGGAAATCAGTCTTGAAAGCTTCGCCAGAGCTTCAGAAGGTGTATTTAAGTAATTGTTGTAACTTTTGGCATAGAACAATCCGTTGCGTAAATCATGAATGTAAGCAGATCAGTCAACTCTGCGGGGTTTCAAGGATATTCAGAGCCCCTGTCGCACAAGGGCCAATTCTATCTTCCATTATGGACATAAATATGGTACAGGTCGTATTTGAAGTGTCATAGAATGTGGAATGTGAATATCGTGTGTAAACAGGGTAATCGCTCCGGCTTGGTCGGCAGGTATTTTGAGCTCCTGTCGCCCGAAGGCCGGTCCTATTTTGAAGCTTGCACAATTTGGAAACTATGGCGAAGACAAAAATTTATTTTCTTTAGATTTGTTTATATGCGGGTGATTGGAAAAGTTGTTTATTCGAGTTCAGACACAAAATCGAGACGACTTGTAAATAGATCTTTGGAAAGTGTTTTTGTCTCTTGCAAGCATGACCAAGTTACCGTGGCTCCAAAGACCTCAGGTATCTGCAAACGTTGTATGTCTGTTCCTAGACAGTTTGAGTACATCCAGGATGTGGACAGGGTTGGAAAAATCATGATTTGAATAAATAAAAATTTTTAAAAAAATCAGTTTTTTTTTATTAAAATCAGATTTTTAAATTTAAATCAGCATTTTTTAAAACCTGATTTAATTTTTAAGTTCCAAAAATTTTAGTCAGCACATGGTGCCTAACTAGTAATTTAGCAGATGTAATGTGTGCCCAGCTTTAAGTTTAACTAACTATATAAGTGTAGCCGATAGCAGGTTCGATTAGTTAGCTTGTATAACCCACTGTTGAGACTCCTGACGATGGCGAAAGAGCGGATCACAACCTTACGAGCGATTGCGAAGACGGATGACACCCAGTTTTTCTCTTGAAGCAATCCCGATTCGGGATCAAGTTGTGAGCTTTCACATGAAGATGGACACTCCAACGAACACTCTACATTTTCCGATTATTAATGGTACGGGCAGTGACGTTATATTAAAAGGTGGCGAGCGCCTAGCGAATATTATGTTTATAGAACCGGAAATGTGCAGATCTTCAGAGCTTAGCGTAGGAGATTTAGACATAGGTCATTGCTCTAGATTAGAGAAATATCGTTTTCATAATGTATTAAAGAATTATTTCCAAGTTTTAGGTAGTCCTGAGCTACCGGTACAACATGTCATAGACTTAATCAACGATGCACCATCATTTGTAGAAGTAGGAGACTGCCCTACGGTCAACGTGTGGAGATCGGGCGTAAGGTTAAGGAACTGCTCAACCAAGGAGTGGTAAGACCTTCTTCTTCTAGTTATGCTGCACCGATTGTTCCTGTACGTAAGTCAGATAATGCCTTACGCATGCGCATCGACTACCATAACGTTAACGCAGTAACAGTTCCCAAGTCCTATCCACTTCCTAGGCTTGAGGACTTAATGGAAAGGGTAGTGGGCTGCTCAGTTATCACCGTCTTGGATACAGCTAGTGCTTACTATCAAGTGAAAATGCGGGAGGATGTCGGAAAAACCGCATTTGTATTCGGTGATGAACAGTATGAGTTTGCTTATATGTCCTTTGGTTTACAAGGCGCATCATTCTCACTTGCTGTAGCTCATAATGAGGTTTTTAAGGAGTTTAAGGTGATCCTGGGAGTTTATTTTGATGACCAGCTTATATTTAGCAAAACACGCGAAGAACATATCCTCCACTTACATAAGGTATGCAATATTCTTTCTTCGCATGGGCTAAGGTTAAACTTGCGTAAGTCTCAGTTTATGAAGGAGGAAAGTGAAATTTCTGAGTCACATGGTTACTGGCAAAGGGATTAGACCAGAAGTAACAAAAATTTCAGAAATTGTAAACTTTAACAAGCCAACCAATCTCACTGAGCTCCAGTAGTTCCTTGGCACGTGCGCGTTCTTTCGTAAGTTTGTTGAGAATTTCTCTCAAATGGTGGCCCTTTTACGATTATGCTAGGTAGGCACATTGGCCTTCAGATCTACCCCACCCACGTGCCATACGCAATTGTCCCGTTTTCTAAACATTTTGCATACTCGGAACTTTTTGGAGCTGTAAGCGTGACTCGGCGTGACGAAGTAGGGTTGTAGGCTTGCCTTCGTGCTGTTTGGCATGCTCTGCAATTTTTGAGAGTATTGCACCACGTTTTGTCAGCGTTGTTCTTGCGCTGACAGTCTCTGCCTCGCTATATAACGTGACGTGCTTCAACTAGTTTAGTCGACCAAGAGGTACAGTAATCTTGGGTTACCTAATGTCATCTAGGCCCCTTCAGTACTGGCGGCTAGTCCGTCATTGTTCGCACTCGTGCCACGGGTGGTGTTTTAGAATGACAGAAAGTATCCGAGGTGTGGAAGAGGATAGCGGTATGTTAAGGTCATATATTTTTCGATTCGTATTTGAGAGATCTTGAATGTTTAGTGTGGTTATACCTTTCGTGTCGCCTTAGTGTTGAATAGGTTTTTATTTTAATCTTTATGTTGCTATTTTACAGTTTCACGGTGGTGTAATAAAGTTGGTGGTGACAATAAAAGTCGGTAGTGGAACACAAGTATCTGTTCCCTACGCGTTCCTTAAAATCATACCGTTACAAGCCTCCTACGAACCACACAGTCGGACTAACAGGCCCCATTAAATGATATGCTGAAAAAAGGGAAAGAGTTACTTGGGATTTGTGTTGCGCAGACTCTTTTCAAAAAAATAAAGAACAGCTTACTTAATTCGCCTACTTTGCCACACCCAAGCTTTGACCAGCCTTTCTTTCTTTACTGTGACGCGTCCTCGAAAGCAATAGGATTCAAGCTTGGTCAAATGATGGAAGCAGAGTTCAGTCCCTTTCAGTATGGTGGTCGAACCTGGTCAGATGCAGAGCAACGTTATTCCCCTACAGACCGTGAACTTCTGGCGCGCATCTTTGCACTTAAGAAGTGCGAAGTCTACGTTTTATAACACAACTTTATCCTTTGCTACGATCACAAACCCCTTTTATCTTTGCAATCTTTCAAAGAAATCTTTGATAAACGATATAGATGGATTTAATACAATAGAGCGTATTGGAGTCCGTATAAGGTATGTCCCAGGAGTCCTCAATAAGATAGCCGAGTTTATATCCCGTAATTACGCCGATCAACCTCAACTGTCAGTCTTAGGTTGCTGTGCTTTGAAGTTGTCTGCATCAAGTTATGACGAACTTGAACTGTCTGCTGCACAACACAATGACCCAACGCTGAACCAAATGCTTGAAGTTCTAAGGGGAAAAACAACTGTCGTACCTCCAGAATTAGCTCGCGATTGGTATTTGTTATTCACAGGCATTCACACATTTGTTGTCCCTTGCATTTTAGGCATCATGCACCAGAGCTTATTGTCGCTCCTGCGAAGTACCGTTCGATAATTTTAAAATTTCACGTAAAATGTGGTGTCCGGGCCATTTCGGTGCTTTTAAGACACACCAGCGAGTTTTGCAGGTTTTCTGGTGGCCTAGACTATACGCGTCCGTCGTACAATACATTGGCTAATGCGAAAAGTGCTTGAAGTTGAGGCCAAACTATCGTTACCCATAAAAATGGGTATTTGGGAGTTCCCTAACGCACCCTTAGAACTAGTCTTGTTAGATTATTTACTGGACTTGCCTATGACCTCAAGTAAACATGTGCATATCTTATCAATCGAGAACTCAAAGTTTTGTCAGTTCTATCCAGTGCGTGATCGCAAGGCGAGCACAGCTGCCAAATGTGTGTTTGATTATAGGATGAAGTTCGGAAATCCACTGAAACTCTTTAGTGATTGTGACCCGTCCTTTGAAAGTAGTTTATGTCAGGAACTCCTGCGGATGCTCGGAGTAAAGAAGTCACGTACATGCGGCTATAATTCGCGAATTATTATTATTTAGCAACATTCGTTAATTTTGTTGGACGCGAATGGGACGAATGGTTAAACGAAACTGCGTATGCCTACAATAGCACAGTACATACATCCACCGGCTTCACTCCCTCGAAACTTATGTTTGCAAGGGACTACCGGGTTCCGTTACAGTTGCTATATGGATTCAGATCCAACTCGTCATCCCTTCATATGAACATCGATCAATGTGAGGCAATTGTAAGTGAGCTCTATCGCTTAGCCAAGGGCGAAATGGTACTGATGCAGCGTAGAGCCGCTACGTATTATGACCGGAAAGTGCGGGATAATCGTCTTCTAATAGGAGATAGAGTTCTTGTGTTTTAATCGCGTTTGAAGCATGTGAAACTATCTTTAAAATGGTTCGGTCCTTTTAGGGTAGTATCCGCGAATCACCCGATATACGAGGTTGCAGGGGCCACGGACGACGGCACGGTATGTAACCACGGGTACTCGCGCGATCGGCTAATCGGGTATTCACGCGATCGGTGTTTCTTACAAGATTGTATGTCCTTACTCACATTTACATTATCATATTTTATCAATGTATTATTCAAGTGGTTTGGGATTTATGAGGTGATGATTTTGTATGACTATTATAGCTGGGAACATATTTAGCGTATGGAGGAGGGGTGTTATGTTGGGACGTTATGATTGGTTGCTTTAGTCACGTGACGTAATTAGTCATTGTACTTATGGGTATTGTTAGGACGTAGATATATATGGCGATAAATGAGTTTAGTTGAAGAATACAGTTACTGTTGTCAGAACTGGTGCATCTTCTTCTGCCGACATATGACTTAGAACTCGCGCGTGCATAACACGTGTCGGTTACATTGTGGATCTTCTTTGCGCGCTCCTCAACAAACTGCTTAAACTTTTTTTTTTCGAACCAAACATAGTGCGGCATAGGAATCTGAAAATAACATTCAGAAGTGATATCGATTGTGGTGCTGATTTCGTATCTGACATGTTCAACCTGGCATGGACTAAGCATCCTAACAACTCTAACCTTGGTATTGACTGAACCTTAATCGGAGCCACCCTTGAACGAGACGCAAATATATTTACATAAACACCATCCTGCGACTCTACCCTAACTTAAAACACGCCTCCGAAGGCTGCTTCACTGGCGTCGGAAAACCCAACAAAGTGAACGCTCTTAATCAAGTCCCTTTCAAGTACGAAGCAGTACCTAAGAAACTGAATTGAATCTACGTTGCTTAAATCCTTTAACCACGTCTTCACTAAAATTTCAATTTTCTCATGCAACTATCCCAGGAAATTTCGGCCACGCACGCCTTTTGAAAGACACACTTAAGTTGCACTATCATAGGACTTAGTAGCCCTAAAGGGTCTTAAAGTATAAAGTCTGGCAATAATTAGCAAAAGTCTTCGCTTGGTGAATGGCGTCGGCTTTGCTATAGCGAGAAAACTGCTAAAGCGGAAAACCAGTTTATCATTATTCCTGCACCAAAGTACACCTTATACCTTGTTTTCAAGATTCCCCTTAGGCCTTTCAATTGTGTAGTTTGTAACTTCGGAGTACGTTATTGCCGGTGGGGCACAATTCTCTGCGATACTGCTCGCATTGGAATCGCTCGTCACAAGCGTTTGCTGTTTGTTTGAACTCGCAGAGAATTTTCTAAAATTAAATCCACCTTCACTATGTATGTGTCTTGCTCCTAAGAATATCTTTTGCGCTTCTTCAGCAGTTTTTGGCCCTGAAACTAAACATCCACGTACATGGACCTAAGCACCGCCTCAACAATGTGAGGAAACTCGCTGCAATATTTCGACAAATGGTGCCTGAACGTGGCTAGCAAATGGAATGGCGAAGACGTGACACCGAAAGCACAACAAGGAAAACGCAGTTCAAGTGCTTAATGTATGGGATTCTCATACGAATCATGAGGATTAAAGCCCTTAATCAAAAGATTTTGCAGAAAGTTTCGATCTTCTTCTGCTATTTCAATTTGCAAAAATGCTTGCGGAACTTCAGCTGTAAAAGCACATTTGTGGCACCAAAATCGCGTAAGAATTATCAAAAGCTCTGGGAGCAGACAAGGCCCTTCGTAAAGCATTTGGTTCAAAGAGGAAGCCACATTGCTAGACGAACCATCATAAACACGCAATTTGGTAGTCTCGTGGTCCTCGCGAATTACGCAGTGGTGTGTCAAGTAAAACGATTGGCCTACGGTGGGTGGTTTCTTGGGCACTGGCTCTAAAATAACTTCTTTCACGTGCTCGCACATGACGACATTGTACGCTTGAAGCGATTCCGGTTCACGACAAAAGCGTTTCAATTGACCCTTCAAATTTAGAATTGGCTACAGTTGTCTGCCAAAGTGCCCATGTTTTCGTGCCAAGGCAAATTTACCTAGTAGCGGCCTGTTTCATCGTTAAACACAACTGTTTCTGAAAATTTTTGCATGATATTGTCATCATTGCAATCTGCAATACCTATTGCCTCAAGTCACCAAAGTCTTTCTGCCGATTGGGTAAGACCCTTATCGCCATCCTAATTTAGGATCAACATAGTTTGAGATGGTTCTTTCTCCGACGCATCGGGGGGGGGCAACTAGGGGGCCACTCAATAGCTAACACAGACGACTTTCCAGCGCAATAGTAACTGCCTCAGTTCATCTAAGACCATCTAATATAAAGGCTCAATAAAAATCTAACCCTATTCAAATATCTATGCAATCACCACGGAATGCTGCCTCAGCAAGTTCGTCTCCTAAATGTAGTCATGCGAAATACTTATATTCTTCTTTGCAAAACCTAATATTTTGCGCGCGTGGAGGAGGAAAAATTTAAGGTACTGTACATGCGGTGACAATTATGTCGACATCGTCCGAACCTCTCACCCCAACTTGCACCAAATCGCAATCGCGAACTAATTGATGACCGTCCAATGCTTCGGTATCCATGAACCTGCTTACTCTAAGCGCTCTTAGCACTGGTCTTCAAAGCTAAGGTTGATTTCAACTCTCTGCTTACAAAAATCGCTGAATGGCACTGTAAAAAATAATCCTCGCAAGTAATTGATCATCAATATTCGTGCTTGAAACTAATGCCCAATCCATACTTCGGAGACGCTTTACGCATGACGCAATTTTATCCCACTGGCATGCTCTTGTATGTGCGCGGAGCAGTTTACTCCTACAGGAATGTCCGCGGAAGTCGTTACTCTCATTAGGAATGCCGGCGCATTACGTTAGCAAACGTTGGCAAACGCGTGGGGTGCGAGAACAATAGAAACGGATGACAAACACTTGAGATGGATTTAATTTATCTTTTAAGCTGGAAGCTTTCTTCCCCCGCTCCTCCATTGGTCTCGCCACCGACGCACCCTTCAGGTCAATAGCCAGGCGGCAATTAGGCTGTCACTTAGCCCTCCCCCCCGTAATTAGACGAGCGACTACGCGTAGAAGTATGAACTAGGCATAAGGCTCTCCCGGTTTGCATAAGAACTGAAGTTGCAGAGTTACACAATGGTCATTGGAGCTGCTTCTGATTTCCGTGAACTTTCACTCGCCTTTGCTACGTGTTGTTCTTGAGAGCCTCGCAAGGAGCCTTAGCTCCCTGAAGAGCAAATTGATCTATGGTGCTTACGTCGACCCAAACCACACTTAAATTTTGAACGGCATTGGCTGCTAATGTAACCTGGTCGGAAGCAAATAAAACACAAGCCATTTTTTATAACGCACTTAAGTCTGGCGCTTACATTGATTACAGTGCGACAATTTTCTTCTCGATGATTTTTTAATTTGCAAAATACGCAAGAGGCGCTATCCGGTTGGATCACTTCCGAGGATACCAAAGCGTGGCCCTTAAACTTAAGTGCTCTTCAACGTTTGCATTATGCATGGGAGGCTTAATTACTCTGGAGTTTACGGATAGATAGCCAGACTTCTCTCTGGTTTCGATGTCCTTTTTTAAAGCGCCTAATAAACTGTCTTGTTCCCAAACATTGTCCCTTTTGGAATCGTACTCCATGCTTATAGTCAAGGCCAGGTCTGCAGCGAGCCTTTCCATTTTGGTTGGAACTAACGTAGGACCAAACTGCTTTGAGGTTATACCAAGCGACTGCAAAGACCTATTATGACTCTCCAGCTTATCGTACGTTCGTCTTAATTTCTTTGTACTATCAGCACCGGACATATCCGGAAGCTTTGAAATTCCCTCCATGTGAGAGCTTATAATAAATAATCTGTTTTCAAAACGATCCTTTGAAACTTCTACCGCTTGCTGGTAGTTATCTTTCTTAGAGGATAAACCTTCGATTGCACCCATTGCGTCACCTATTAACACGAATCTCAAATAGTTATATTTGTCCACTTTACTAAGGTCCTCGTTATTGTGGATGAGAGACTCGAAGCAATCCCAGAAGCCTTGCCAATTTTTTGGGTCTCCGGAAAAGTGCTTCATTTCAATTTTTGGCAACTTAACTTTGTTATAATTTGACCCCGACAGCGTATTCACGCTTAAGCTTCTCTCCTGAACACTAGTGGTACGATTAGTCCCAAAACTATACGATCAATAGAACTAGCCTTACTTTGAACCTTTATTGCTATGTCTGATGTCTGAAGGCCATTATTTGGTAAACTACGCCGTAGAAACAAAGAACGGGCGCGCCCTTACTCATTAAACAATTATGTAAACCAACTAATTCGAGAGCCAAAACAAACGCGTAACGCATGCGCACAATAAAAAAGTGCAGATCAGTCAACCATACAGACTAATTTGAAGGCAACTATGTGGACGCAACTCAGACGGCAAAACATTAGACAACGCTAAACAGAAGTCTGTTCTTTCAGCATAAAAATCCATCGCTGATTGTGCAAACAAATGACCCGTTCTTATTGAAATAAGCAGTCTTGAGTCAGCCAGAAATCCTCAAGCGCAATCCCAATGGCTACCCAGAAGATCCACTACTGAAACCCAACGACTACGCTTACATACAACTGAGTACACGGGGAGAGAAGACCAAGTGCCGAGAATTAAGATTGCAATAACTGCCCCATACTGTCACCATGTCACGCACGTCAGCTATCCCCAGGAGATTTCACCCACTCGCAAGTTTGCGCACGCACACGGACGGCCTGTTTAACGGATTGGCCGTCCCAAGTCCCAACTACAAGGCCCAGATGCACAACGGGTGCCTAATGCAGAACAAGCAAGACTTGATCTGACTCACCTTCCTCTTTATTGGGATAGAGCTTCTTATCTCGTTTTCTCGCGACGAAAGAGAACCACTAACTCAATCGTTCTCTTAGCTTCTCTACTCTCTTTTTCCTACTCTTCAAATTTATATACAATTACAATACTTAAAATGTCTGGTGTCATTGATTTGCAGTGATGGATCCATGATGTCAACTTTGACTGATATTGGTGCTAGGTGGTTGAATGTGTATAATATTGCCTCGTTTGGTAAGGTAAATGTCCCTTCTTTCACTTGCCCTGCAGCCTTGCTTCTTCACCCGCGTGGCTATATTGGTTGTTAAATCTTATCCTCGAATTTTAAAGTAGTTAGGAGAGCCTGTGGAAACATAAGTTTTTTCGTATCAGCGTTCCCATAATATCTTCTTTGTTATATCTTGACTTTGCTATGAAAGGCGAAAATTTTAAACTTGTGAAGAGAGTTTGAGAGAACACAACGCAACGCACAATTCATTCGTTTCTCATCGCAACATTTTCTTGTGCCGTGTCCAGAGAAAGCATGGCTTCGGAATTGATCACATCGTTTCACGATTGGCCGCACCACAAGCAGTCGGACTATCAGCTCATGCACCATATCCAGGAAACAATTTGCAAGATTCTCGCCAGCAAGGGCGACATTAATACAATTGCAGTTTAGTTAAACGAGGAAATATATGCACTTGTACACTATGAAGAGGAAGTCCTCGAGCTATTGGACGGTAATGACGCCGAACAGTATGAAGTAATGGAGGAGACCCAGCCAATTATTATGAAATTGAAATCTGTTGTCAAAACACTGGAGGAAATGCGCACGACAAGCAAGGACGCTATTTGCAAACTAGCTACATGCGACCACCGCGATTCTATGCAGTCAATTATCATCGATTCGTGCAATTCATCGACATTCAACGGCGATGCTCAGGATTCTGAAAATCAGCTTGTTGCCGAGTTTGTCAATCACTGCGACATCTAGCGTGGATAGTTCACAACTGGCTATCTACAATTTCCACGATTCCGCGCGGTCAAAAAGTATTTATTTGTGCTCTTCAGAGTCATCTAAAGACGGTAAGCAGTATTATGCAAAGCAGCTTGCCGCAGAATATGCCATTCACTGTAGTGCATCTAGCGTGGTTAGTTCACTGCAACCAGATGTTCCACCGCCGATGTTGGAAGACCACACTCCACTATCACTTTCGTTCTCGTCTGCGCATGTGAAATCGCCATCGTCAAGCAGTGCTGAACAAAGTTTCAAGGGCGAAGAGGAGCTTATATACACGCATCTCATGTTCCCACTTTTACGTTTGCTATTAGAAAGCTATCACTTCAAGGAAGGCGAAACTTGCTCCTGATGGTGTCGAAATGTTATCTTTTTCGGTCGCCGGGAGTGTCATGGATTGTAGTGATGGATCCATGATGCCAACTTTGACTGATATTGGTGCTAGGTGGTTGAATGTGTATGTTATTGCCTCCTTTGGTCTAGTAAATGTCCCTTCTTGCGTTTGCCCTGCAGCCTTGTTTCTTCACCCGCGTGGCTACATTGGTTGTTGAATCTTATCCTTGTATATTAAAGTAGTTAGCAGAGTATATGTGGAAACATGAGTATTTGAGTATCAGCGTTCCCATAATATCTTCTTTGTTATATCTTGCCTTTGCTATGAAAGGGGAAAATTTTAAACTTGTGAAGAGAGCTTGAGAGAACATAACGCAACGCACAATTCATTCATCTCTCATCGCACCATCTGGCAATTTCCTTTCTGCCTCAGTAATTCTAGATTCTTCGTAGTAAACACATCGGTTCCTTGAAGTTAAAGGAAAACACAAAGGCCCACTCCGACACTCTCAAACGTTTCCTCGGCATACTCTGAATGACGCGGAACATTCCACTTTACCCACATTCACGACCTACATCGGGGCTAGTGAAGTCAAAACGTTTCCTTGACGTTTTCCAATAACGCAGAACTCCAGTCCTTCAACATTTACAACAGTTACAGGAAGACAGAAAAAGAAATTTTACTGTTTTTAAAAAATTGATTTAAATCATCAAGTAATCTTTAAAAAATGATTTTAACCAGAGATTTAAATCAAGATGATTTAAATGATATTTGTTAAATGATATTTGATTTAAATGATATTAAATGATAGCCAACCCTGGCTGTACCTATATTAACCTGGGGGGACCGACTCGTAAGGTAGGATGTGTGTGCTTTTGTGGGTGGTCAGGAGAAAGCCAAACGCCACCGTGAAACAGGCGACACCGACGTCATCGGCTATGCGAACGTCGGTAGAAGCAATACTAGTAATCCGGCCGCATTGACGACAAAGCCGATGTCGGTAGTGCCTACTACAAAGAACCTACGCATGAGCGCCACAGCGCCTCGATTGTCCCTGGCAAGAAATTAATAAGTAAAGGAACTTTGCAACAGGATATTGTTAAAAGTTTATCTAATTACATGTGGAAATTAGTATAAATAGGGTCACGTTTGTCGACAGAAGCAGAGATCGAGTGCGAGCAGCACGAACCACTGTCGTAAAAAAACTGGAAGGCGATCTGAAGGCTGTCTCTTTGTTCATGTCAGTTCGTGTTAAAAGAAATTCGACGAGACGGAATTTACCAGTTGACATTTCTGGGGGCCTGTCCGGGAGCAGCCATCTATCGCCTCCTACCGTGAAGTTCGATCACAGTTCGACAACGTTCGGCAGGTTTCATTCGCTCAACCAACTTGGAAACTCGGATTGAACCAATTCCACTGGAACTCTAATCAGCCACAACACAACAAAACGCTGTCGGAAATTCT